>ML782429.1:188503-235043 GCA_009831015.1 Picea engelmannii
AGTAAGTTCTCACATTTTCAGAGGACACATTGGAGTGTTTAACTCACATTTTAAATTATGGAAAATGGATACCTTGCACCCTTAAACAAGTACATTCCATTTTCAGATCAAGTTGAGAGGAAAAACAGGACAGTGCAGCAAATGGCCAGGTCAATGATGAATGAGAAGAACATTGGTCAAACCTATTGGGCATATGCAATACACATAGCAGTCCAATATTCTTAACAAAGCCCACCTCAGACCACATAGTGACAAGACACCTTATGACCACATAGTGACAAGACACCTTATGAACTGTGGTATGGGAGACCTGCTTCAATCAAAAACTTCAAAGTGTTTGGGAGTAAGTGTTACATAAAGAATAATAATGAGAACCTTGGCAAGTATGATGACAAGGCTGATGAAGGCATATTCTTAGGGTATTCTACAAACAGTAAAGGATACAGATGCTATAATAAGAGGCTACATAAATTGGTTGACTGTATTGACATAAAATTTGATGAAAGAGTCTCGGTAAGAGAGGTGAACAATACTGAATCAACAACAGATGATATAGATGAAGTTGAAGCTGAGCAGGTCCAAGAATCAGAACAAGAAGACTTGGAGTCAGATGAAGATGCAAATACTCAGGAAGACTCAAATCAGCAGACAACATCAAATTCTTTTTCCAGAATTACTCAAAAGAATCATCCTGCAAGTCAGATAATTGGTGAGAAAGACAAAGGTGTACAAACCAGGAGAAGGATAATCAAAAACACTAAGCAATCACATATAACCTTCATATCCATGGTGGAACCCAAGAACTTCAATGAAGCGAGTGAATATGTAAACTGGTTAAAATCAATGAATGAGGAACTGGACTAGATTGAAAAGAATGAAACTTGGGAACTCATTCCTAGGCCAGCAAATAAAAATGAAATAGGATCTAAATGGGTCTACAAAAATAAGATGAATGAGCAAGGAAATATTGTAATAAATAAGGCTAGATTGGTCTGGAAAGGATATGCTCAAATAGAAGGATTGGACTTTGATGAAACATTTGCGACTATAGCAAAAGTAAAATCTATTAGAATGTTTCTTGCCTATGCTTGTTATAAGAAGTTTAAAGTTTATCAAATGGATGTCAAGTCATATTTTCTAAATGGAGATCTAAAAGAAGAAGTTTATATGGAACAACCAGAAGGATTCGAACTGTCAGATAACCTTGAATTTGTCTGCAAGATGAAGAAAGCCTTATATGGGTTGAAACAAGCTCCTTGTGCCTGGTATCACAGACTGGATATGTATCTACAAGACAAAGGATTCAAGAGAGGAACAGTTGACAACAATCTATATATCAAAACAGAGGGTAATGATATGCTCATTGTGTTGGTCTATGTAGATGACATCATCTTCGGTAGTAATAATGCTTCATTGGTACAATGGTTTGCTTCTTCCATGCAGTCTGAATTTGAAATGCCTATGATCAGGGAACTGCCATTTTTTCTTGGTCTACAAATTACTCTGAGGTCTAAAGGGATATTTATTTCTCAAGAAAAGTATCTAAGCGAAATGTTGAAAAGGTTTCAAATGGAAGATTCTAAACCTATGAGTACACCTATGGTCACTGGATGTAAGTTAAGAAAGGATGATGTTTCACCTGATGTTGATCAGAGTTCATATAGGTCTATGATAGGCAGCCTATTATATATCACAACATCCCATCCAGACATAATGCATGTTGTTGGAATGGTAGGAAGGTATCAGGATGCACCTAAACAGAGTCATTTGTTAGCTGTCAAAATAATATTCAGATACTTGAAAGGAACAATGGACTACGGCCTATGGTATTCTAGGAATCGAAATTTTCAACTATCAGTCTATTCAGATGTTGATTGGGCTAACTGCGTGGATGAAAGGAAAAGCACGAGTGGAGGTGCATTCTTCTTAGGAGATTCCCTTGTATCATGGTTGAGCAAGAAGCAAGGTTACATTTCCTTATCAACTATAGAAGCTGAATACATTACAGTTGCCACCTGCTATACCCAAGTATTGTGGATGATTCAGACACTTGTAGAGTTGGAGGTAAATTATACTGCATCAATTCCAATCCATTCTGATAATACCAGTGCAATTAGTGTGTCAAAGAATCCTGTCTTCCACTCCAAGACCAAGCATATACCCATCGAGTATCACTTCTTGAGGGAACATGTAACCAACGTTTTGGTTTCTTTGCATTATATTCCGTCCAAAGATCAGATTGTTGATATCTTCACTAAACCGCTTGCACAAGATCAGTTTGAGTATCTACGCCAGAAGTTGGGCGTCACCTCACTACCAACCTAAGAGGGTCCATCCTGTCAGGGGAAGTATGTATTGGTTGAATATCTGATACCTCCTACAACATCTCAGGGGAAGCATGTTTTCCTTGAAATTGATGTCAAAGGAGGAGAAAAAGGTTTGTTCTGGATGCTGCAGTTGGATATCTAAGTAGAACAGTTCAGTCGTTCAAGGTTGCCATCAATGCCAAAGGGGCATATTGTTGGCATGTTTACAGGCAGAGTGTGCTTGTCATTGATGGCAAGAAAAGCAATGATGTTGGCAGGGTTACAGGTAGAGTGTTCATGGCAAGAACAACAGTGAAGACACAACAGATAAAGCTCGAGAATATCAGGAGGAATAGCGTGAGTATGCATATATCAAAGCTTGCAAATAAGCGTAAGCTCAGGAGGAGGAGCGATAGTGGTTGTCAGATTAGAATCCAGATAGGAGGAACGCGCAGAGGAGGAGATTAGACCTCAACTGTCAGATCAGAGCGCAAAGGTCCAGCAACAGTTAGATCCAGTGGAGCTGCAAGGAGGATAAGCCTAGGAGTCAATCAACACTCCAAAGCTTCGAATGAATCCTGGCCATTGGAGCCAGACGACACGTGGTGAGCGATTGGAATTTCGCTGACTCGCAAACTGGAGAAGTCAAAGGTGAGTGTCGTGGGAAATCGTGATATGTGAGGTCGTGAAATGATCCTGGCCATTGGAGCAAGAGGACACATGGTGGGTGATTGGAATTTCGATGACTCGCAAACTAGAGAAGTCAAAGATGAGTGTTTTGGGAACTCGCAATATGCGAGGTCGCAAAATGATCTAGGTTGTTGGATCCAGAGGACATGTGGTGGGAGATCATCATTTCCTAACTCGCAAATCAGGAAAGTCAAAGGCAGAGTTGTAGGAACCTGCGAAATGAGAAATCGTGACATGATCATAGCCATTGGATCACAGAGGGATGTGGGCAATTGATCTAGAGTATTTCGGATATCGGGAGTTGGAAGAGTTAAGGTTGGCTCACATTCAAACACCCGACACACGAGGTTATGACATGATCGCAACCGTCGATCAGAGGGAGATATCTTGACCGTTGATCTGATATGAAGTATGTCAGAGTTTCATGAGGTGGGAATTTCGAGGCAACTCATAGCAGTAGTTCGCGATATGCGAAATCACGAAGCGCTTGAATGATTGGCCCGTGGTCATAGCCAAGGTCACATCATCGAAGGATTAAGGGAGGAGCTAGCATTGCTAATCTCCATTTCAAATATCACAATTTGGGAAAATCGAGGTGACTCACAGTCAATCACCCGATATGAAAAATCGTGAAATGACTTTTGAATAGGCATTTGGTCACCATCGATGGTAACATGAAGGAAGAGGCTAGAAGCCAAAGAATCCATAATTGACTGGTTGTAATTGCTAGAACACAGTGATGAAATCGGTCAGAGAACTTGAAGAGATGCAGGGTGATCTCCAGAGGAGCTGAAGAGCCTCGAGGTAACTTCTAGTGGAATAAAGACTGATCAGAGAGACAATTGACAGATGGAAAAGTGTCAAAGTCTA
The DNA here is from genome assembly GCA_009831015.1 of Picea engelmannii. Lineage (NCBI taxonomy): Eukaryota > Viridiplantae > Streptophyta > Pinopsida > Pinales > Pinaceae > Picea > Picea engelmannii. Next base: position 192,370 of record ML782429.1, read on the forward strand.
TAACTGCAAGAGAGAGGATAAAGCTCGACTGTGACAGAGAGGATGAAGAGTCACACTGCTAGAGAAGGAAAAGAATCTCAACATAACGACCAGTGATGATGAATGCATGGAGATAACAACCAGAGAAGATGAAGAGTTTCCATGATGATCAGGAGATGACTCGATGTGGGAAATTGATGCAAAACAATGAGGCATAAAGGAGTATGCAATGGTATAGCGCATGGAGCATGCATTTGGTGCATAGAGAATATAAAAAACACAGAATAGAGAAGAGATTGTTGTTGTCATTGAGAGTGATTCATGAGAGAAGAGATACGATGATGCAAGAGAGCAGAGAAGCATAGAAAAATAATTATGAGACTGGTAATCCATAGATAAATGATGTATCACTGTGATAAAGTTGTAAAAGGAAAATATTTATATTTCAGGGTGGTTGGGAGGTGTTAGGGAGGATTGGTTTCCTCAGAGTTTCAAGTGGGTGCTTGAACACAGGGAGTTGTAGCTTCCATCTGGTTGCAGCTAGAAAAACCAAGGTGGAAAGGTGGTGCAAGGGAGAACTATTGTTCTCTGTTATACAAGTCGGTGCATGTGTGACTGGAAGTTGGTGCTTCCATATAGTTGGTGTTGGAACACTTAGGGAGTTGGTTCTTTCTTCTAGTAGGTGCTAGAGAAACCAGAGAGTTGGTGCTCTCAGCAAGTTGCATCTTGCAGAACAGAGGTGGTAGCCTCACAATGAGTCAGTGCTCATAAGAATGATAATGTACATAAAATAAACATTACTTATCATATCAATAAGAAGAGGCTTTTCCCTTTATGGATTTCCTCAAGAAATATCTGTCTCTGTATATTTCATATGTGTGATTGATGTTGTATATTCTATTGCTTACCTCCTTGCATTATTGTGATTGCCATTGAGTGATTTGTAAATATTTTAAAGTAAGCATAATTGTTTAAGCACTGTAACAACTTATTCACCCCCGCCTCTCACTTGTCCAACACCGAGACTATATAATACAAGGATTGAAGAGTTATTTACATTATGCCAACTGAATTATTCATTTATTCATTTGTATTGAGGTAGATTAAGGATTGAAGTTAATAAGTAGAGAAATTTGCAAGGATCACGCCATTAATTGGAAAATGTGTTTATGTGGTTGTTATGTATTTATATAAGTTTGAAGAGTTTTCTACATATATGTCTTATTGATGTGTTTATATAGTTATTATGCATTTAATAGTTATGTTCATATATGTTAATTTAATTAATCACTTGTATTCAATCTAACAACCAGAAGAGTTTGTAAGTATCATGTTTCTAATAAAATCTTATTGGTTGTATATGTAATTTTCATTTACTTTTAAGGTTTATTTAATATATTTTTACTTACTTTCAAGGTTTATTTATTAATTTTTGAATGTATTAAAATAGTCTAGATCCATCTTAACTTTGAACTAATCAAGAATTGAGAGGGATCAAATCCTTCAAGGTGAAAACCATTTTAAGAGTGAAAAACTTGAGGAAAGGTTCGCACATTGAGGGAATTGACCCCTTTAAGTGCTTAATAGATCCAGAATTAGCATGGATCTAGGCTAGATCCAATCATGGGAAGCCATGCTAAAATTTGAAATGATCATCATTATGTATATGTATATATGTTTTATATTAATTTGATCCTTTGAAATTTACTATCATATATCAAGAAGGTCATTTCAAAATTTACATGACAAATAAGGTGAATACTAATAAGTAATAATATTCAATGATGAATAAGGTGAACATTAATAAAGTAATATGATGCCTATAATAAATGACATGTAGATTGCCCAATGATATTCTTAATATATCTTATTCAACTCTTGTTATAACCACACCTACTTGATTTCCCATAATTTTATGTCAATCATATGAGAAAGGAGGTTGAAATTAAAAATGAATCAAACTTTTAATTGAAGATATTCCAATGAAGGTCATACCCTACCTCTCTTTGTACCAACATTAATAGTGTATTTATCCAACATTAGTCCTTGTGACTTCATGAAGCCTTAGGAAGGACCCCACTCATGAAATCGATAGAAGGTGGTCAATGTAAAGTATACTTAAGAATACTCATATAGAATGAGAAAATACCATCTAATGATAATTATAGCATCATGTGCACCTGGGATTCTGAGAGACTACCCAGCCTTTGGGTTTTGACGTGATAAACTTGGAATTTCAAGTTCATGTAACCTTTTTCTATGGATCCATGTGCACCTAGGCCCAACATAAGCTAGATAAATGGGACTTATATGACCTCCTAGTTCAAATTTTCACCATCTGGGCCTCTATAGTTGGAGATGTTGGAATCATGTGACCCTTTTTGTCATTATTCCAGTTCTATTATCTTGTTATTTGGAGCTCATGTGAGAATTTTCCTTTAATTTTTTTTTTCATGATCGTGATCTCAAACCATATAATTGTTTATTTGTTCACCACCTCACTACTAAATCATTTTACTAGGTGCAATGATTTCTATAAAAAACTATCTAATCATTCATTTAAAAAAACGAGAAATTTTTTTTAATGTAGCCTTTACCCATTGTAAAAACATTGAAATCAATAAACAAAATGAAATAATAAAATTTATCCACTATACAAACGTTGGAATTAATGTATTATAATAAGGGTAATCTAACGAACAAATTGTTTTTAAATTGTTGACTTTAATATTGAAATCTATATATTATAATAAAATCATTGTACTTGGGAATCTAGGAGACTACCCTAGCCTTTGGGTTTTGATTTGATCAACATGGAATTTCAAGTTCATGTGACCTTTTTTCTATGGATTATTAGGATTGAGGCCTAGTAGATGCATGAGAAGTGGGGCTTATATGACCTCCTAGTTCAAATTCTCATCATTTAGGCCTCTACAGTTGGAGATGTTGGAATCATGTGTCTTTTTCTTTCATGATTCTAGTTCTATCAACGTGTGATTTGGAGCTCATGCAAAACTTTTCCTTTAATTGTTTTTCTGTGATCATCATTTCATACCATCTAATTTATTAGTTATCCACTACCTCAATACTAAATTTCTTTATCCATGTAAAGATTTATTTTCAATTCTATCTGGTCAATCATTTCAAAAGAGTGAGATAATATTTTTCGTGCAGTGTTTATCAACTATAAAAACATTGATATGAATTCTAGAAACACATTAATATTATTTATACATTATTGAAACACGTAAGTCAATGCACTATACTAAGATCAATGTAATGAACAATGTAGTAAAAAATTATTACCTCTACGAACAATGAAATCTATGCAATATAATGAAAGAAATGTAGTAAGCAACTTATTTTATGAGAATGCGGAAAAAATTTAAATTTAAATCACTAAGGAATAGAATGCATATAATGTCAAACATTGAATTCAAAGCACTATACTAACCACAATGTAGAGAACAATTTAGTTAGAAATTATCAACTTTACAATGAAACCAATGCACTTAAATCCATTTTAGCTATTGTACAAAAACTGAAATCAACACACTATATGAAGAGAAATGTAACAAACAACTTATTCCATTGTATGAACACTAAAATCAATGCTATTATCCATTGTACAAAAACCAAAATCAATGGACTATCAATTTTATCCATTCTATGCCTTCAAAATCAACTACTTGTAGGTTTTAGATTACTTCTTTTATATATAGCTATTATGTACTGGAATACGATCATATTTTCCTAAAAGACATTTAAATGACACTAAAAAACATATTACATATTCAAAGATGAAGTAACAATAAAATAATATTTTCTAAAAGTTATTCATATTTCAAACCAAAAAGGACTATCAATGCCCCATAACTCCAGTTCTTATAAGTCAAATTTGCATATTAAGCTTGAGGGTAGGATTCAATATATATAAGAAAGACTAGTTCAAGTTATACCATACAAAGAAAAAAAATTTGGAGAGGATATGTTATGGTCCTAACCTCCCTAACCGCTCAAGTAGAGAGAATCATATGTTTTGATATGTAATAAAGGTCATCATTATTAAATAAGGCCCATGTAATAATGTGAACACATATAATGTAAGAAGATTTACTAGAAGGTTTTGCCTCTAGAAATTTCTTCCTATAGAATGTTCTCAAGAAGATAGAAATAGTATATATAAGGGTAGAAAGCATGGAAAAGATTATCTTGTGAAATCATTTATACTTGAGCTCTACTCTGTTGGAGTTTCCCCCCTCGAAGAGGCACATGAAATTTTCTCTCAAGATAATAAAGGTATCATCATTTGCATTTATATTTTCATTGTGCTTATTGTTTCGTCTCTTTCTGTTAACTATTTTTGGTAATAATTATGCTAATTCTATGCATATTTCCTTCTGGTACCTTACAAGTGGTATCAAATCTCTTTCCTTAGTATATTTTTAGAAAAATAAATTAGGCTAGAGACGTGTTTAAGTGTCTGTAAATAACCACAATGATTTGTCATTCAATGGGTAAAAATGCAATTGGCGAAGAATACACATAGGAGCTACACATGATTTCACCTTGTTGGAAACCCCTGTAACCCTTGTTGGTACCCCTTCATGTAGTACCGCATCAAATAGTAGTTGAACCTGGAATTTCACTACCCCATACCCTCAAGTATTTCGGGAGTCCTTTAGATATCTTAAAACCAACATTAGATTCAGCATTTTACCGCTTGAATGCTATAGTGGAACCAAGAATAACACTTGAGAAGACTTATCTCGCGTACCTGGGTAATCGGATAGTGTGGCTAGGGTACGGTTGATCCTCCTTAGTTAGAGCCCTAAGATATTGGGACGAGTACCATTGTTGGACCCCGCAAGTATATAAGAGAGATATATCACAATGAAACCCCTTATCCTTAGGATCCTTGAAAAAACCTAAATGTTGGTGTCGAAATAGAACATAATGGAAAAAGTTTTTAAAATTTGCACATCTATTGTGGGAAACCCTGCTTCCTGCATCTAGGATACAAAATTTCTACACAATTTTCACTATTAAGAATTTGGGAATTTTGTCACAATGGTATTAATCAGACCAGAGTATAAATTCATAGGAGTAAAAAAAAAGAGTAAAGTGGTCCCATTGACACCATTAGTTGGGATTCCTCTCACAAAATTTCCTCTTTTCGCGTTGATCCTAGTGATACCACTCTCTCATAATCCCTTTCATATGGACCCATCAGCCATGTTCTTGCTTTCTTATCTCCCAAATAGACAAAATCAAATAACAATAATTTGACAACCACATCACTGACTTGGAAACCTTTGTGACCAACATCAAAAATGCAATCAAAGAAGATACTTCATAAATTGCTACCATCAATTTGCTACTTCATAAATGAATTATTTGTCCACATGGTTGCATCAATCCAAGGGTTGTTTCTCCTCTAAACAACCTTCACACCAAGAGAGTGTTGACTCATCCCATTCTATGGCCTTTCATTCTAATCCTCTTACTTCAGACCTGTATCTTTCTAAATTTGAGGTGAATAAATTTGATGGCCCAGACCCCACTGGATGGGTCACTCAAAAGGAACATTATTTCTCATTGCATGGAATCATTAATGACTTGATAAAACGTTGTGTGGGTGTCGATTATTTGGATCCAAAACGTTGGAAATGGTGGCTATGGAGTAAAAATTCACACCAAAGGTATATTTCTTGAACCTAGAAATTTTTTGCAGAAATTTATTAATGCTTTGACTTAGACACTCATCATTTTAGTCATTTGACCGATCTTAAATAGACTATTTTAGTTGAAGACTACATCACTACTTTTGAGCAATTGGATTTCCGAACTAGAGGAATTTTAGACACATTATTTTGTGAATTCTTCATTAGTGGCCTCAAGGATGACATCTGAGATCATGTCCTCATGGGTTACCCCCAAACCTGGCTTGAATCCATTCATAAATCCAAGGAAGCATAGCAAGTAGTCACTTATAAAATAAAAAACCCATCCTTCATTCCATGCTCCCAACTCACCAATACCACTCCTCCTTCCCCTCCTCTTAAGGTCCATAAATTAACCTAGGTGGAAATGGATGAACGCCAACTTAAGGGTCTTTGCTACAACTCTGATGAAAAAGACTTTCTAGGGCACAAATGCAAGGAGAGAAAGATTTTTATGGCCATTTCTAAGGAAACTTCTGAAGATGAAGGTGATGTTTCCCCTCCTGAAGCACTACCCTAGGCTGATGATACCATCTCTCTCTCGGATCCACTGAAGGTAGAACCTCTCATCTCTATGCATGATCTCATTGGCCTCTTCACTCCCCAAACCCTTAAGTTAATTGGCTATATCAAGCATTGGAAATACATTATCCTCATGACAGTAGTAGCACCCATAATTTTATTCATTGTTTGATTGATCAAGAGACCCTTTTCTATATCCATGTAGCCAATAACTTTCAAATTATGATTTCTAATGGAGTTTCCATGAAATGTGTGGGTAATTGTGAAAATGTGTGCCTACAAATTGGTAATTAAAGTCTGAAATCCAACATGTTTTCTATTGGCATGGAAGGTTGTGACATTGTTTTTGGTTTTGAATGGTTACGTACGCTAGGACCCATAACCATGGAATTCAATTAAATATACATGTGTTTCCAATAGAATGGACATCAGTACAAGTTCCAAGGAATCATGGTCGGTTCCCCCAATATCGTCAGTTCCCACTGAATGGAAAAACTTCTCAAAAAGGGTCATTCTGGAATAATTTCCCAATTCCATGGCATTCGGGAAGTTGAGAATTCCTTCCCCATTTTTCATCCTGACATGGATCTTATCCTCTCCAAACACCAATGTATTTTTGACAACCCCCATGGAATCCCACCCTCCCTTGGTCCCCATGATCATTCCATTCCACTTGTCCTTGGTAGTCTTCCTCCAAATGTTCTCCCTTATCACCATCCATTTTCTCAAAAAAATGAAATTGAGAAAAGTGTTCAAGAATGTTAGTTGCAGGTGTCATCCTCCCTAGTACAAACCCTTATTCTTCTCCAGTGGTCATGTTACTCAAGAAAGATAGTACTTGGCACATGTGCCCTAATTTTCAAGCCCTCAACAAAATTACCATCAAAGACAAATTTTCCATTCCCATCATTGATGACCTTTTGGCTGAACTAATAGGTACTCAATTCTTTACCAAAGTTAATATGTGTTCTCTCTACCACCATATACGTATGAAAGAATCCTACATTCCCAATACTGTTTTTCGTACTCATGAAGGCCATTATGAGTTCTTGTTCATTCCCTTCAACCTGTGTAATGCACCCTCCATTTTCTAAATCCTCATGAATCATGTCTTATGCCTCTTCTCCTTGATTTTGTATTAGTCTTCTTTTATGATATTCTCATTTGCAGTAAAACTTTGCAATCCCATCTTACCCATGTGGATCAAATATTACACTTACTTTCTCATCATCAAATCTTTCTCAAACCATCTACATGCACCTTTGGAACCTCTAAATTTGAATACCTGGGCCATATTGTCGATAAGGATGGTGTCTATGTGGATCCTCTAAAAATAGAAGCTATATTGGCCCCACCCTAAAACTCTTAAAAATTTGTGAGGTTTCGTTGGTTTGATTATAGAAAGTTTTTCTAGAATTATGGTAAAATTGTAGCCTTACTTACTACCCTCCTTAAGAAGAATGATTTCAGTTGGAATGAGGGTGATAATCAATCTTTCCAAGATTTGAAATAGGATATGTGTACCACTCTAGTTTTGACACTACCCGACTTCACAAAGAATTTTTTTTTGGAATGAGACACCTTTTGGAAAGGCATTGGGGAAATTCTTATGCAAGAAGGTTGACCATCGGCCTTCACTAGTAAACAAATTTCAAAGAGACACATGGGAGAATACACCTATGAAAAGGAAATGATGGTTGTTTTGCATGTGGTGGATATCTAACATCCTTACTAGCTAGGGAAACACTTTCAAATTAAAATTAGTCATCATAGCCTCAAGTATTTTTTGGAACAAAGGATTTCATCCCTTGAGCAACAGAAGTGGTTAACCAAAATGTCTGGATATGATTATGAGATCATTTGTAAGAAGGGAAAAGATAATGTGGTTGTTGATGCTCTTTTTAGGAAATATGAAGACAAAGGGTCCCTCTTTTCACTCTCCTTCATTATAGTAGATTGGTTAAATATAGTTCACCAAGAATGGTTCCAATATCCCAAAATTTCTTTCCTACTCCAAAAATTTCAACAAGACCCAAATTCCTCTCCAAGATACACTTGGAAAAATGAGGATCTTCACTACAAAAGCTACATGTATTTGAGAAAACAATCCCACTTTAAATCCATTTTGCTCTTTGAACTTCAAGCTTCACCGAAAGTATGGCATTCAATCTTTCACAAAACATCTTAATGGAATAAACATTATTTTTTCTAGGAAAGCATGAAGTAGTAAATCTTCACTTTTGTGATCGAATGTGATACTTTCCAACACAATAAGGGAGAAACAATCAAAACTTCAGGAACCCTATAACTTCTCCCTATTCCACCTTTTATATGGATTGATATCTATATGGAATTCATTGATGGATTACCCAAATCTAGAAATAAACCATTCATCACAGTTGTGGTGGATCTCCTTTCCAAATATGCTCATTTATGTGCCCTCCAACACCCATTTACAACTTCCAAAGTGGCTCAAGTTTTCATAGATGATATCTTCAAACTCCATGGAATGCCCCAATCTATTGTCTCTGATTGTGATCCAACTTTGACAAGAAATTTCATGCAAGAATTATTCAGGATTCAGGGCACCCAACTGCATCTTAGAACTACCTATCAACCCTAGACTAATGGTGAAATGGAAGCAATAAACAAGTGTTTGGAATCATATTTGTGCAAGACATCATTAGTAAATAAGGCCTATGCAATAATGTGAACACGTATAATGTAAGAAAACTTACTAGAAGGTTCCACCTCTACAGATTTCTTCCTCTAGAATGTTCTCAAGAAGATAAAAATAGTATATATAGGGGTAGAAAGCATGTAAAATCTTATCTTATGAAATCATTTTTACTCGAGCTCTTATTTGTTGGAAGTTTCCCCCTCTAAGAGGCACGTGAACTTTGCACTCAATACAATAAAGGTATCATCATTTGCATCTATATTGACATTGTGCTTATTATTTTGACTCCTTTTGTTAATAATTTTTTGGTTGTATCCCTTCATTTGTTGGATAATAATAAAGGAAGGACCTGACAATTTCTTTGGTGGGTATAGCCCACATTGGGTGAACCACGCATATCTGTGTCTCTATTGTATTGTGTATCTTTTGTGTTTTATTTCCACATTTTTCTTATTTTATTGCTTCGCGGTCCTGTTTTTCTAACACAATTCTTCTACTTATTTGCATATTTCATTCTAGTACCTTACAGGAGATCATAGATGTCGGATTTAGGATTTACTAAAATATAAATGGGTTTGATTGTAAGATCCTGACCTTTTTTATTTGCATGTTTTGGGTAGGTTGGTCTACTTAATGCTAAATATTTACAATAAAGTGCTAGATTAGTTATTAAATAAAAGTTTCTAGAATTTTTTACTCTTAAAAAATCGATAGACTTTTTTTAAATTCATTAAAATAATTGGTTGTTTCATGTTGATGAAGGAAATTTTAGGGGTGAAATTTTTACCATGGGCTAATTTTCCACATTTTTTACCAAAAAGTATTTGCTAATTTTCAATATTTTTCCAAATTTTATTCACCCAAATTCTATAGGATAGAACAATTTTACTCTAAAAATCATCAAAACTTTCTAGAATCTACATAGAATCCTTTCAAATTTGAATATTTTTACAAAAATATTGTCAAACATTTTATAGTTAGAATTTTAATAATTAATAAGTTTCACTAAGGTTTCTATACTTTAAGATAAGTATGGATCCTTAATTTTTTTCCCTAATGCTAATTATGAAATGAATTTTATAATAATAGGAAAAAGATGAAGTCCATTGCATATGAATGTTTTAAATTTCTCTGAAAATTTTGAGAAAAATTACTATAGATGCATTTTAATATGTCTAAATAGTAAATGTGAAGTGCTAGACAATGTAAACCTAAATTTCCCAACCTTTTTATTATTTTAATTTTTAAGATTTATTGAATTTTTTTACATCCTATCGCTTGTACTCTAGGATTTAACAAGGTGTGGGGGGGTTGGAAGCTTGTTTTCTCAACTTGGGGAGATGGGAGGTAGGCCTCCTTCAATGCATTCATCTACCATTTTCTTCCATGCTCCCACATACCTATTATGCATAATTCCCTTGTCATTTTCTATAATATATCGTTGTTCCAATCTTCAACATGGCTTGTTCTAAAATATGCATTGCTCCCCTAGTGATAAACATGATTGGGGATTTGTTGCATTATATGCTTGTTCTTGTTGTTCCTTATTATGAATTATGGTTCACTAATTTCCTCAATTTCAATCTCTAGGTTTAGGGAGAAATGGTTTTCACTCAATGCTTCTTATCATTAAGCATTTTTGGTTTGGGTATGCATTGTAGTTTTGTGGGTAGTGGGAGGTGCATGTGAAAAACAATACTTTTTGTATTTGCTTCTTATCATTAAGCATTTTTGGTTTGGGTATGCAGTGTAGCTTTGTGGGTAGTGGGAGGTGCATGTGAAAATCAATACTTTTTGTATTTAGTGGGTTTTGGGTTTTAAAGATTATTTCAGTTGGTAGGAAATTAGTTATGTTCCCATAGTTCCTTTCATTTTGAAGAATTACTTTAGTTCCCATTCTACCATGTTCCTGACATAAAGAACCCAATTTAAATTTTAGTTCACTACTCTATTCTACTCACGTAAAAATTTTAATAATGTTGAATATGATTAGGTTCAGATTCGTATCTATATGTATATGTTTTATATTTTGTATTTACTTTAGATATGATCAACATTTTCTTTTGGTTATTATTATTACTTTTATGTATTTTATGATCAACATGTACATGAATTAGCCATGCTACATGACACCATATATATCATAATCCATTGTGGAGCACCTCTCACAACCATTTTGAGTTGATAATGTTAATAATTGATTACTTTTCTAATAAAAATTTATGTTCAACTTATATATTAGCATATAAATTAAATTTAAATTAGTATTTCAAAGAAAGAGAGATGATTATTGGAAGAAGTCACCCCTAATGAATAAAATAATAAATAATAATGTTAAAAAAATAATAATAAATCTCCAATTTTGGAAATATAAGGGACGTCCAGTCTTGTATGAAACCTAAGTGCAAGTAAATCGACATGTGTATCTAAGGATGAACTTCTCCAGCTAGGGGAAACAAAAATGGAAAGAGAAATGGATTGATGTGCTAAATACGATATTTCCAATGACAAAATGTTCAATGCTAAGGATCTGGAATTGCTTAGGTGATTTATTGGAGATTAGTTGTAGCTTGGAAATAGTATATTGGTTGGGTGGGAAAGTAACAAATTCTTAGATCTAAGGAGAGAAAGACTAACCAATTCTCTAATACCAAATAATGTAAATTCAAAAGTTTTTCAAGATGAAAAGGAGGGCCATGATGGATTAGGGTTTCAAGGCTTAGTGTTTAGGGTGGTGGGGAAAACGAAGCGTTATAGTATGGATGATAATGTCCAACTAGTGGAATATATGGAGGATTCACTATCGGAGGATTTAATTTTTTAACAATCACTGGAAATTTCATCTCTTTTCCATATGATCGAAGAGGGTAAGGTGGCATCTAAAAGTGCTCAAGCTTGTGGTTGAGAGAATGACATGTCATCATTTCCAAGGAACTATACTAGTTATGTATATTGTCAGTATCTTATCAGTCCTTCACCATGGATGTTGGTGTTTCAAAATGTGATGAAGTTAATGGAACCATTGGAACCATTACTCCCTTATTTTCATCGAATTAGGTGCAAGCAGAAGGCTATATAACAAGTGTGAAGGAGTGGGTGGAATTTTAATAAATTATTCTAAAGGTTTGTGATCCCATATCAAAGTTGGGAGGTGTGGGGTTTACTAGAATCATTCTTTACCAAAACCTTTAGAAAGGTGGCCCCCTAACAAACCCTAGGATGGTCCTGACAAAGATAAAATGGAAGGTGGTGAGAAGTCAAGGTGGAGGGGTCTCTCTAGTGGTTGGAGAGGAACTTTGTGTGGATTAGATTCTAGATTTTTTGTGAAATACTCTGGTAGGTAAATTCCTTTATGGGAGGATTTGCATGAAGAAGCTTCATAGATGGGTAAATGAGGTTTGACATCATGTTCTTGGATATGGGCCAACCTATTTCATTTTATCCATGGATTGGTTAGGGTTCATTTTTCACTCTCGTGAGGATGTTAATGTTATTATGAATGGGTCTTGGTTCCTAGATAGTGCATTACTATCCTTGAAACCTTGGACTCCTTTGTTCAACCCTAAAAATGATTTCAATACAACTACCCCAGTTTGGATAAAATTTCCTAACTTATCAATGAAATTATGGTCCAAGCTAATAGTTTGTGCTATTGGGGATTTGTTGGGAAAAACAATTCTAGTGGATGAAAAATTTCTAATGCACGTGTCTTGTTCTGTATTTAGTATTTTCGTGGAGATTGATGTGAGTAAAGGCCTTTTTGAATCCATGTATCTGAGTTTGGAAGGGAAAGACACACCCAGATTTTGGACTACCTGAATATTCCATTTCAATGTGCATGGTGTCATGAGCTTGTTCATGTGTTTAAACATTGTCAGAAGAAACTAGTAAAAAATATTTGGAGGAAGAAGTTTGGGATTACTATTGAATTGGGGGATGTATTTCCCATAATATCAACTCCCATTTTGTCATCAGGGAAGTGTGTAGTTGATTCATATATTGGTATACTTTAGAAGGGGGGAGGGGGTTAGTTAGAGGTCCCTCTTACAACACCAAGGAACATTGTGATAGGTGATCTGTCAATTATTCTTATTGAAGTTTTGAGGAAATTTTTTTGTAAGGATTCGAGTACAGGGGAGGTGCTATAAATTGGTGGATACATCCTTTGTTCAATCGACCAAAGGCCCTCAAAGGTGGAAAGACTTGGGATGGATTAGGACCTTAATCCAAGTAATTTAAAATATTAGTGTGCTTTCTTGCCTCATTTCGATTTGAGGGAAGGAAATGGGAAAAATGGTAGGGTTTTGGACAATATGTCGAGAGTAGATAGAGGAAATGGTGAGAATCCCTTAATTTCATTAGTTCCTCTCAGGCATCTAGAAAATTCTATAACCTCTCTCATCCTAGTGGGTTTAGTGGATCTATCAAGAGACTCATATCCCTCCTTCGTTGTTCATAATTCAAGGATGGAACATGCAAAAAAATCATCTTCCTTATATCCTAAGGGCGACAGTCACTACCAGTTCCATCGTCATAAGGGGTCATGGAGCCTTGATCATTCTCAATCCATGGGGTTGGGGTTTGACTCTCTAAAGGAATTGGGACTTTATTTAGTGGGAAGGAAGTGTGACCTTATATGGTCATAGGAGAAATCCATTATGGAGATTAACAAAGGATGGAAAAAAATCATAATTGGGGCCCTTAAAGAAGGTTGAGTTCCTAATATGATTCCTCCATGAATATTATCTCAATTAATATTCATGGGTTAAGGGGCCATGCCAAGAATATGGCCCTAAAGGGGATGGTGTATCTCAATTATCTTAGCATTCTATTGATTTAGGAGACTACAGGGAAGGGGGATCCTTTGGTGGTTGAGTTGAGAAAGCTTCTGGGAAATTGGGATTTTCTTATGGTTGATTCTGATGGATTGTCTAGGGAGTTAATTATTGGGTGGAATCACAACATCTCACTGTTGAATTACTTTTCCTTCTCTTTAGGTTTATGTATAGAGGTATCTAACAAAAATTTTGGTTTCCCTTTACTGTGCTTAGTGTTTATGGGCCATATGAAGAGAGCTAACAGTACCAGGATAGGGTGCTCAAATTTTACTACTTTAAGTTTGATAGTATTATCATGGAGGGGATTTAAATTTTACCATGAACAAAAAAGAGGTCCAGAAAGAAAGTGAGAGGATTGATTTACTTGTGGAGTTTTTATCTAATAGATTTTAATCTGATGGACTAGTAGATGTGGAACCACTAAAATACAGTCCTACTTGGAGCAATAATAAGTCTGGAAGGGAAGGGGTTTTAAAAATGTTGGATATATTTGGGGTACATAATTTGGTGTTGTGGAAGGTTCCTTGTTACAGGTCCCAGATAGATTTGAATAGGTGTTTGGATCATTTCCCTATCTTTCTTGAACTTGAACTTGATCAGTCCAAACCAAGTTCCCCCTTCAAGTTTAATCCTGTGTGGATAAAGGAAGAGTATTTCACTAGGTTGATTAAGGAGAATTGGAAACCATTTGACCACACTTTGGATATTTCTATAGGTGAAAAATTCATTTTGTCTTTAAAATTTGTTAAGAGGAAAGTGGCAACCTAGGTAGGAGAGAATTATAGATATAGAGATCAAAATTTGGTGGAAGTGAAAAGAGAAGTGAAGGAGGTGGTATTTGGCCTTGAATTTGTCTCTTCCAGTTACTTAGGTTAAAACAACTTGAGGCAAATAGGACAAAATTACTCTTGGACAAGGAGTCAGATTGGTGGATTAAAAACACATACACCTAAATAGATTGGGGTATAAAAATGCTAACTTCTTTCATTCCTTTTCAGATCATAAAAGGAGTATTAATACTATTTGGGATATTCAAGATTATGGTGGCACTAAGGTTAGAATATTTAAAGGATTGGAAGAACTAGGGGTCAAACATTTTCAATGAATTTAGAAGGAACCAGGGAGGGAAATTTTGGCTGAGATTTCAGAAGTCATATCATGTTTCCCTAGAATGATTAATGAGGAGCTTAATGAGGATCTGTACATTCAGTTGGATAACTAAGACGGGGGGGGTGAATCAGTAATAGAGAAATTATAATCCTTTTTAACCAAATAATCTAAGTGTTATATCAATGTAGAATTATCATCCAATAATGATCAATGAACAAATGAACAATCATACACATACATAGTACACTAGTATTTTACGTGGAAACCCAAAGCGGGAGAAAACCACAGAATGTGTTTTCTTATATGTCTTGAAGAATTACATTCATTGGAAGCACCAACTTCCTTTGTTTTCTAGCTGCAACTGGAAGGAGGCTCCAACCTCCTAGTTTCTCAGGCTACAACCTGAGGGAAGCTCCAAATCCCCAATTATCTGGCTACAACTAGAAGGAGGATACAACCCCCTTATGTTCTCTGACTACAACCGGAAGGTGGCTACAACCACTTGTCCTTGCCCCATCCAACCGCCCTGAAGTAGAAGTAGAATGATAGAACCACTGTCACACTATCACTGTGAGATATATCATTGTAAACTTGTACCAATAAACCTGAACCATGCATCAACCATGCATCAACTTGTATCTCAACCTATAATCAACCTATACCATAAACAAGTGCATCAACCATGCACCAACCTGTACCAAACAACCTGTAATCAACCTGTACCATAAACAAGTGCATCCAACCATGTACCAAGTATGTACCAATCATGTTTCACCTACTCATCAACTATGACTCATCAATATGTACCAACATCATCAACTATACACCTCTTGTATGTGTCAGCTCATCAACTACTTGTCTCAACCATGTACCTTAACCAAAATCACTCATCAGTTTCATCATCCAAATATGATTTGTAAGTATGTAATAGACCTGGTGTATATGATCACATACCTGCAAACCTTCCTTAACTTTAACAACAAGAGACTAGCATTTTCGTCAAACTTTTCTTTAGTCTCACATGACTAGTTTTGGATTAGTGAACAACCCTAACTTGAAATAATCATAACTATGTACATGTAATGAATAAAGATCTGAAATTGATACACAATGTTCTTCAGTGTGTTTTATGAAATTCCTCCAAGTGCCACTACTTGAAAGCTCTCAGAAAAGGATTTATAGCAAAAATGGCATACCTTGTTGAATTTTTTCTTATTCTAGAGAGTGACCTTGTAGAGTGTGCCCCGCACGGAATATTTGTTGAATCGATATGAAAATGTTACACAAAATACTAAAGATTGTACTCTAACCAAAACATTTGGTATTACTAAATTTAGATCTGTTATGAATAAGTGATGACGTTTTTTTCCCGAAACACCTGTTTTAGACTAGTTTCAGGACTAGCCACAAACCCTATTTTCCACGGAGTGTAACTCCAAAAATACAACGACCCACAAGATGATTTTCTTAAAACAGATACTTGGATATGTTTCCTCAATGGAATAGAAATTTCACGGTCTGAATCATTCTAGAAAAAAAATTATTGTGAAAATGGTGAGATGACCTGTAAATAACATACCTTAGAAAGCATCATCAAAAGAATTTATCCTCCCTTGAATTTCGGCCTTCTTTTCTTCACCTTCCTTCTGAAATTTGACTTAGATATCCTTTGGTTACCTCATACACCTATAGATATTCAATATTCTTAAGTGCGATCTAAAATGAGAGAGCCTTGCCTCTTATTTATACTCTCCAAGTAGCTTCCTTAAAAACATCTTCTAGGTCACTTTTCCCACTTTCCTTATTTTAGGGTTAACCCACTTCTAATTTCTCCATTAAATTTATTATTTAAATAATATATTATTTATTCAATTTGAATTATAGTACACTCATCACTTCACTTTATTATTTTTCTTCTAAAATCTATTAAACCACTTTGACTACTTTGACCTTTTGGGGCTTCTAGATGACATATGAGGGTCCTCCAACTTCGTAAGTCCATAACTCTCAAACCGTGAGGAGTTATGTGACGTTCCACATACCACCAGAAATGGAATGACATGTACTATCCATATAGAATAGTATTACTTGAAAATATATCAAAACTCATACCATTATCCATCAAACAAACTTGGGTCCATTACCCAAACCTGGGTTCTCCGACTTCTTATGGCCATAACTCTCTAACTGTGAGGAGTTATGTGACGTTCCACATACCACCGGAAATGGAATGACAAGAAATATCCATATAGGATAGTTTCACTGACAAATTAATTGACCTTCATCTCATTATTCTACAAATAAGCATGGGTTCTCTAACCATACTTCTAGGATAACTCAATCTGCAAAGAGTCTTCCCGTGAGGACTTTCACCATATGGGGACCACTTTGGAGTTCATCCTTTGTGCTATCGGGCTTTCTTAAAGGGTTGACATCAATGAAAACCAAACTTAATCAACACATTCATGTGACTAAGGAGTATTTGTTTTCTATCTTACAGTATTTTAAGAAGGACGATAGTGTTGGACCAGATGAGTGGTTGGTGGAGTTCTATATTGAGTTCTTTGATATATTGGATGTGGATTTTTTTAGAGTAGTGGAGGAAGTAATAACTTCTGGAAGGATGACCAACAACCTAAATGAAACATTTATTGCCTTTATACCCAAATAGGACTTCCCATAGTATTTTGATAGATTCTGACCTATCTCAATATGCAATTTCTTATATAAGATTATTACAAAGGTGATAGCAACAAGATTGAATCATATCCTTTCTAAGTACATCTCAACTGAACAGTTTGGTTTTCTACAAGGAAGACAAATACATGAGGTCATTGGTATAGCATAGAAGGGTTTTCACTCTATTAAACACTTTTGCATCCTATCAGTAGTAATCAATCTTGATTTATCAAAGGCATATGATAAGGTATCTTGGTTGTATCTTTGGTTACTACTATTACATATTGGTTTCTCGTTGCCTATTGTTAGGTGGATAATGTGTTGTGTAACTACTACCTCCTTTGCAATCTCAATAAATGGTGTTTCCTCCAATGTTTTCAATCCTACCATGGGGCTCAAGAATATATGCCCCCTATCACAATATCCTTTTTTTCTAGCTACAGAAGACCTAAGTAAAGAAATACTTGAGGCTAGGAGGTTTTGGTCAATACAAGGTGTCTGAATAGGGAGAGAAGCATTGAATCATTTTAATTTCATTGAAAATGTTATTTTATTTCTCTTTGGGTCTTGTAGAGAAGGTTCCCAGTTTTAGGAGTTACTTCTATTATATAATAAGGCTACAGGAATGGAAGTGAATGGTGCTAATTTTTCTTTTCTTACTTCATGTATGAATGAGGATCAGGGTAATGAGTTTGAAATATATTTCCCTCATTAKCACTTGGACTTGAATGATGGTCTTAAGTACCTGGGATTTACTATTAAGCCTAATTGTTATCGGAAGGAATATTGGTGGTGGTTAGTCTCCAAAATTAAGAAAATAATTTCTCTTTGGTGAAATTAGTGGATGTGAAGAGGGGGAAGATTGATATTAGTGAAGTCAATCCTAGAGGCCATACCTATTTATTGACATACTCTTTCACATATTTTGAAATGAATTCTGGAGAAAATTCAAAATTTCTATTATAATTTACTTTGGAAAGATAGTAGTGAATTTAAAGGATCACACTAGGTTAGGTGGAAGAAGCTAGATGGCCCTAAGGCATTGAGGGGGATGGGGTTTAAAACACATTCACCATTTTGGTCAGTCCTTTGTAGCAAAGTCCTTATGGACTATACTTACAAAGGATAGTCTCTCGAGCAGGATCTTGGTTCAGAAGTATATAGTGCTTGATTCTTTGGTTGAAGGGATTAGGAAAGAGCATAAATCAATCTAGAATATGTATAATTAATGGAAGGATTTTTCATCATATTTTCCTGTAATAGGCTCTTATTTGTCTTGGTGTGTGTGTAATGGAATGCAAGTGAGGATCGGGGTTGATGCTATAATGGGATGTAACAATAATATATTCCTTACTCGAGTGCTTGTACACCATTTACAAGAGATTGGGAGAACAAACCTTAATTTAATAAATAATCCTATGGAAGCTACCCTATGGAAATAGGGTTGGTTGAGTTCTAATGATCTAGGACTTGACAGTGATATAGCGAGGCACTGGGATATTTTGTATCAGAATTACATAGGGCTCACATGATATTTTGTGGGAGTTAAGATTAACTTATTTAGGGGTTGAACAAGAAAGGAGGTTCCTTTACTGCAAATCTAGGGTATGGAGTGCTTTTTTTAATTGGTGATGTGGTAGTTCGTTGGTGGTGGAAAGATTTGTTGAAGGTGAAATCACCCACCAGATCAAAACTTCCCATGTGCTTAGCTTTGTCAAATAGGGTCCTGACCTGGGACCATTTACAAAAATGAGGTAAGGTGGGACCTAGTAGGTGCTCCTTGTGTAAACTTCAAGAGGAAATAAACTCCCATCTATTTCTACATTGTGCTTATTCCTTTCAATTTTAGTGAGAGGATGAAGGGTTTCTTGATTTTTACACTCTATGGCATGGGTAACTATTGAAGCTTGCTTCTAGTCTTGGTTCTTAGGGAAGGAATTGGAAAGTATTTGAGAAGTTCCATATTTTTTTGGGGGGGGCGAGATTTTACTTGTGAGGAATTCCTCTCTATTAGAGGATAAACAACTCCCTAGTTTCCTAGTCTCTACTTAGGTGACAGAATTACTTCCCTATTACAAGGAGGTCCCCAAAAACATTTCTCCTAGGGGTCTAGTAGAAATACAAGTGGATAAATCTATTCCTTGGGGACATTTTGATGGATCTTGTTAATGAAAAAATGGTATTGTTGGTCTTGGGTTTTTCTTCCTTCTTTATTTCTAATTCATATCATTTTCATTTCAAAGAAAATATGGGCAGTCAGGCCAATAACATTGGATAACTTATGGATTTTTTTTATACACTAAAATTTTCCTTGGGCAAAGGTATGAGATCCTTATAGGTATTTGGTGATTCCCTTTTGGTCATAAATTGGATGTGTGAGCAGGCCCATATTCAAAACATTGGACTACTTGTTGTAGCTAAACAACTAAAGGAGACTGTTAGATCTTTCCAGGATATTAAGTTCACTCATATTACAGAGAGAAAAATTAGGTCGTTGATAAACTTTCCAAAGAAGATCTGAAGTTAATGGAGAATCATTTTGTCTTTTTTGAATTTCATGATGGCCATTATGTTATTATTAGCTATTCATATATTGATGTAATTTGAAGTTTCCATTTATGATCAAGTCTATAATATGTCACTAAGGGACCTATTGGTAATAATTATCTATAGTCTTTTTATCAATATTTAGCTTAGATCTCTTTTTTTAGTATTTAATTCCCCCTTCAAAGATCTTTTGGATAATGCTTGGAACACCTTATGATTATTTTTCTATTGGTAATAATTATCTATAGTCTTTTTATCAATATTTAGCTTAGATCTCTTTTTTTAGTATTTAATTCCCCCTTCAAAGATCTTTTGGATAATGCTTGGAACACCTTATGATTATTTTTCTATTATACTTGTATAGTTAAAAAGGGTTGTATGGAAGCATAGTCACTAACAGGCAAGTCTAAAAAAGAGCAATAGCAATGAAATTTAGTTGATGGGATCTTCTGCGGTGAAAAACATTTGCTACGATTTTAAAAAATGGAGAACCAAAAATATAAATTTAGTAACCTAGAAATATTGGAGAAGTATCTAGTTATAAAGGCACCGATGAAACATGCTTGGCACTTTGAATTAAGACCACCACAACTATTTTTCTTATTTAAATTTGTAACAACTTAGTCCCTTATAATATATAATGATATGAGGGAATTTAATAGGTCTTATCCCAACATATGCTTCAACATCACTTCAAGATGCTCCGTTTGAAGCTATCTGCGAAGGAGTTACATAGAAAATTGATATTTATCAATTTAAAATAGAAAATGTAGTTCTCGTTAATCAAATCCAGCATTGAAAAGAGGGACGATGAATGGTTTAATTAATGTTTCATGAAATCCTTCAAAATACAAGTCCTTCTAGTTATGGAATACAGTTATTTCATTCCTCCGAGTCTATAATAAAACTCCAGCTCCATCGTAATGCCACAGAAAGAGACACTGATAATAACTGTGTATATCTGAGTACAAAATCAAGTCGATACAAGTATTTTATCCTCCTCCCCAGGAACCACTCTGAGAAGCTATGCTTTGTACCCTAATTTCATTATCTTTTTAGTAACATCCATAGGATCTGCATCTCCCAACATAGTTAGCGTTCCCTCCTCCTTGTTTACTTCAATGGAATCCACTGAAATACAGAAGTCGTAGAATTATGAAACCAATAAAAAACAACAAAAACATACGAAATGGCATGTAATGTCATAAATAGAGGTAGTGAATATTCGTGCCTCTGGACCCTACAACATCCTTCATAGCCCTTCTCTTGATTTTCTCATCCTCCACGGTCGATTTAAACACCATTTTCTTCACATAATGGTTCATCACGTTCATACAAAATATTCAATCGATTCCAAAAATAATTGTAACAAATTAATAATATGGGGAATGTATATACCTTCGACATTTTGATAGTCACAGAAGAAGTAAAAAAAATTAATATCTCAATGTCTAGGAAGACCAAATTAGCATACGGGCCTTAAACGATGTTTTTTTTGTGTCTGAAAATGGTTGTGATGAGTAATTTATTGGTAAATTAATGCATAAGCTAAATAGTTATAGGCGAGGAAAGTTAGTTTTTGGTATAGAACTCTCACTTCAGTGAAGGTTTTTCATTTATGTGGGAAGGCTAAGAGGGAAGGAAAAGTATTGACTAGCTGCTTACTGATCGGGATGAATGTGCACCCTCTGCTTTAGGAATTTCTTGGTTAATCAAATCCTAAAGATGAAAATAATAGTAATATAGATGAACCAAAACACTTTAACGTAAATATGCATCATCGATGTATCACTAAATGGAGCACTTAGGCATAGGCACAGATATCATGTGAAACGACACCTACAACGACTTACCTCGTTGAATTCGTAAATCTTAGTGTGATTCTAAATATTGAATTAACAGAACCCAAATCCCACATGACACAGAAAGATTATAAAGATGAAAACAAATTTAAAAGAAAGTAATAAGGAAGTTTTGTGTATTACACTTGTACACAAATCCTTTTGAATGAATGGCCTCGGCCATGGAAACTCTCAAATATTCGGGAATCAAAGTATGCCTCCGTAATTCTTTTGTTTCTATGTTATAGCTACAACGATTTACCTCGCTAAATTCTTAAATCTTAGTGTGATTCTAAATATTCAATTAACAGAACCCAAATCCCACATGACACGGAAATATTATAAAGATGAAAACAAATTTAAAAGAAATAAAGAAGGAAGTTATGTGTATTACAATTGTACACAAATCCTTTAGATCAAACACCCTCCGCGATGGAAGCTCTCAAATATTTGGGCATCACAGTATGCCTCTATAATTATTCTGTGCTTATGTTCCGTCCATGCAGACAAAGGCTTCTGGGAGGCTCCATTAAAGGAGATTTGATCATTGTGTGGTAAAGCTCAGTTTTTTGCTTTTCGTTAACATGCGAAGAAGTAGAATCTCTTGCCTATGATTCCACCATGGCACTAACAACCCTAGAAGGGAGATGTTCAAGCAAAGTGTGGTTTCAAAGGCTCAATGGAGATGTTCAAGAAAAGTGTGGTTTCATAGGATCAATGTAAGGTTAGTGTGAGAAGAGATGGTGCATAAAGAGTGAAATGAATGTGAAGGATTCTCGACATGCCCGGTATACAAACCACGCTAAAGGGAGGATGATGCATCGACTACAGGATGATGTATAGACTTCATTAACCTGTAATGTTGTTGTAGTGCATCTACTACAGTAACCTATAACCTATAATTATGCTCTGATCTGTAGTGCATGGACTGCAGTACCCTTAGATGTTCCAAAGCTATCCACATATATCCACAGCCAAGAAATGGAACAAGAGGAAGAGTGTGTGGTGCTCAAACAATGTTCCAGAGATATCCACGGCTAGGTAAGGTCAAATGATGTTCCAGAGCTATCCATAGCTAGAGAACGACTAGAGAATTTCCTTTCATGCAGACTGTCACATTGTTGCATGCAATACCACCTCTACACCTCGCCTCAACTACATTGAGTCATCATCGACTCCACAATAGATGTTATGGAAATTTATTGCTCATCAGATTAGGACCAAATATCCAGAAAGAATCTAGAATAAAATAGCATATACTCAGCCTGAGTCCCAGAGCTATGTCATCAGGTCGGAAATAACATCTTCATTTCCATAACCAATAGAAATGTAAATAAATAAGAATATTTTTTTATTTAAGTGTAAAAATCCAAATTATAAAAAAAACTTTAGATAAAATGAAGATCAAGGATGAATTAATATATGTTAAGGCTCTGAATCATCACTATAATCCCTGCACTTCCCTCAATAGGGACTAAGAAGTTTTAAAAAAAAACATAAATAAGCAAATAAAATTTGCTAAACATATGTCATAACCAATTTACAATTTTTTAAGATAAAAATGATTATAATGTACATATTATAAATAGTTTTCATGAATATATTTAAGTGAACGAGTTTCCTCAACCTATGCACATAGATAAGCAAATAAAATTTGACAACAATATGTCATAACCAATTTACAATTTTTTTATTATAAAAATAATTAAATGTACATATTATACATAATTTTCATGAATATATTTAAGTGAATGCGTTTCCCTTAACATATGCCATAGCAAATTTACATTTTAACCATAGATGAAAAGGTTAATTATTTAACTTATCTTATATATTGAGTAATTTAAATTTTTTTTTAATGAATATTATTTATTATTAAAAAAGTAAACATTTTAAATAAAATTAATTATGATAAAGTTCTAATTTATAAGAATAATATTGAAGAACTCTATCATAATTTTATAATTATCCTTTCCACTTCTATTAACAACTTCTCTTTCCATCCTATAAAAAGAATAATAGAAAGATCTTTCTAGGAAAGTAATTAGGGATGCTTCTAATGAGTCCTTAAAACTCGATAAGATCAATGCTTATAAATCCCTAATTAAAAGGGAAAAAAAGAACTATATCAATACAAGGCAAGAGCAACTTTCACAACTATATATGCTGGATCCTAAGAAGTTATGGAGCCAAATTCTAAACCGCAATACTAAAGAAAATAATAACATTCCCTTAAGGGACTGGAATTCCTACCTTAAAAGTCTTTATGAGTTTCCTAATGCCATGGACACCATTCCTATTATCCCTACAAAGGAAGAATTTTTTTCTTTATATGACATAGAGTTCGGGGTTAAGTAGCTCGCAAATGGGAAAGCTAAAGACATTGAAGGCTACCAAACTGGAATTTTTAAAATCAGAGGGACAATCCTTATCCCTCACATACACAATCTCTTCAATTTAGCAGTCAAGCAAGGCTTCCCTAAACCTTGGACGCAAAGCCTCATTGTTCCTATTTTTAAAAATGGGGATAGAAGCATTCCCTCTAATTATAGGACAATTATGATTAGCTTGATTTTAGCCAAGCTTTATGGAATTATTTTGGTAAAGATTATTAGTCTTTGGCTAGAAAGTCACGGTAAAATAGCTAAAGGTCAAGTCGAGTTTAGGAGATATCATTCAATTGTGGACTACATTAAGTCATCTTCGACAGTAGATGTTATGGAAATTTATTGCTCATCAGATTAGGACCAAATATCCAGGAAGAATCTAAAATAAAATAACATATACTCAACCCGAGTCCCAGAACTACGTCGTCGGGTCAGAAATAACATCTTCATTTCCATAACCAATAGAAATGCAAATAAATAAGAATATTTGTTTTATTTAAGTGTAGAAATCCAAATTATTAAAAAAAAATTAGATAAAATGAAGATCAAGGATGAATTAATATATGTTAAGGCTCTGAATAATCGCTATAATTCCTGTACTTCCCTCGATAGGGACTAAGAAGTTTTTTTCCTTAGAAAAAAAATAAACATAAATAAGCAAATAAAATTTACTAAACATATGTCATAACTAATTTACAATTTTTTAAAGATAAAAATGATTATAATGTACACATTATAGATAGTTTTCATGAATAATCGCTATAATACCTGCACTTCCCTCGATAGGGACTAAGAAGTTTTTTTCCTTAGAAAAAAAATAAACATAATAAGCAAATAAAATTTGCTAAACATATGTCATAACTAATTTACAATTTTTTTAAAGATAAAAATGATTATAATCTACATATTATAGATAGTTTTCATGATTATATTTAAGTGAACGAGTTTCCTCAACCTATGCACATAGATAAGCAAATAAAATTTGACAACAATATGTCATAACCAATTTACAATTTTTTATTATAAAAATGATTAAATGTACATATTATACATAGTTTCATGAATATATTTAAGTGAATACGTTTCCCTTAACATATGCCATAGCAAATTTACGTTTTGACCATAGATGAAAAGATTAATTACTTAACTTATCTTATATATTGAGTAATTTAAAAAAAAAAAATGAATATTATTTATTATTAAAAAAATAAACATTTTAAATAAAATTAATTATGATAGAGTTCTAATTTATAAGGACAATATTGAAGAACTTTATCATAATTTTACAACTATCCTTTTCACTTTTATTAACGAGTTCTCTTTCCAGGTGTCCTATAAAAAGAATAATAAAACGATCTTTCTAGGAAAGTCATTAGGGATGCTTCTAATGAGTCCTTAAAACTCGATAAGATCAATGCATACAAATCCCTAATTAAAAGGAAAAAAAAGAACTTTATCAATAAAACTCAAGAGCAACTTTCACAACTATATAAGTTGGATCCTAAGAAGTTATGGAGCCAAATTCTAAACCGCAATACTAAAGAAAATAATAGCATTCCCTTAAGGGACTGGAATTCTCACCTTAAAAGTCTTTATGAGTTCCCTAATGCCATGGACACCATTCCTATTATCCCTACAAAGGAAGAATTTTTTTCTTTACATGACATAGAGTTCGGGGTTAAGCGGCTCGCAAATGGGAAAGCTAAGGACATTGAAGGCTACCAAGATGGAATTTTTAAAATCGGAGGGACAATCCTTATCCCTCACATACACAATCTCTTCAATTTAGCAGTCAAGTAAGGCTTCCCTAAACCTTGGACGCAAAGCCTCATTGTTCCTATTTTTTAAAATGGGGATAGAAACATTCCCTCTAATTATAGGACAATTATGATTAGCCTGATTTTAGCCAAGTTTGTGGAATTATTTTGGTAAAGAAGATTAGTCTTTGGCTAGAAAGTCATGGTAAAAGAGCTAAAGGTTAGGTCGGGTTTAGGAGATATCATTCAATTGTGGACCATCTTGTTACCTTTAGGATCATTGCAGAGGAGTTCTGCAATTCTAAAACCAATATTTTTTGTTGTTTTGTTGACTTTAGAAAATCTTTTGACATGGTTCCTAGGAAAAACCTTCGAAATAGGTTGGAAGAGATAAAAGTGCCTCTCGAGTTGAGGGTTGTTGCAATAAGGATGTATGAGAACGTTATTGCTAAGTTTAAAAACATTGAGGTCTTGTCAAAAGAGATTAACTGCAATATCGGAGTCAAACAAGGTTGTCCCTTGTCCCCTACTCTTTTTGGCGTATACATTGACAAGTTAGAAGATTTCTTGGAAAAATCAGGTTGTGTCAGCCTTACTCTCATTGGTATAGTTATCAATCTAGGTTGTGTCAGCCTTACTCTCATTGGTATAGTTATCAATCTTCTTCTTTATGACGATGATATCATTCTTATGGCAAGGAGTCCCCATGATCTTGAAAACCAAGTAAGAATCCTCAAGGATTTCTGCTCCAATATGGGTATGATTGTTGATACCGATAAGACTAAGGTCATGATTATTAAATCCAATAAGATCCCTTATGATACCTTCGTATATGACAACAACAACTTGGAGGAAGTGACTTCATACAAATATCTTGGAATTGATATTCACCACAAGCTCAACTGGAATTATAGCATTGAGAAAATGATTATTGGGGGATGGGAAACTTATTATGGGCTTGAAAACAATTGTAAATTGGTTGATCTTTGGAACTGTTAGGATAAGAAGAAACTCCTTTTTGAGACTCTTGTTACACCTGTTATTCTTTATGGGTGTGAAGTTTAGGGTTGTAGTATCTCAAAATACAAAAGAATTTTATAACCTATAATCTCAAAATTAAAGGAAATACATCCTATCACATCCTCCTCTTAGAAGCAAGTCTCTCCTCCATTGAGAGCATGACTATGACTAGATACCTAATATATAAGAACAAATTAAACAACATGGAAGACAAAAGGCTTCCTAAAATTGTTTCAAAATCAAGTCATAACCACCATCTACTCAAGTGAGGATGGCATAAAGATGCCCAGTCTTGGCTAAACTATCGAGGAATCATGAAAAACACCATTTTAGTTGATTTCTTAGATTCTTATAATAAAGTTTATGTTTTCTTACAACTACAATTAATTATAATAAGAGGTGTTTAAGTATTTGTTTATGTGGAATACAAAACAATAATAAGAGGCATTTAAGTACTTATTTATTTAGGATGCGAAACAATAATAAAGGAGATTTTTTTTTTTTAAATAAGGACGAAAAAATACGCACGCAAATTACAACGCTGACTTCACGTTAAAGCCGAACGATGATTCCTCGCCTTTGAGACTTTCTGAAGTCAGAAGATGTGTGGCTGGCTTACATGTTGTTTAAACCAATATTGTATTTATTTTGCCTCAATAGACGGGCGACCATGTGAACATGCTTAGCATTATCATTGAAAAAACCTCAAGTCAACTTTGATGAAGTCAATAATGACAAGTTGGTTCTTGCGATGTCGTGACTCCCGCTAACTATAACAGGAAGCAAGAAGGTGCAGGAGTTATTTGAGTGTGCAAACTTCAAGAGAAAGCACGAAGGTGGAGCGGGATTTATTTGGGTGTGCAGGAAAGCAAAAGAAGGCGCAGCGGGATTTATTTGGGTCTGCAAGAGAGGGAGTTACATATAGATATGGGCCCTCCAAGACAGGAACAGCTTCAGCCTGATACGGAGACTTCCTCTCCTCCTGCATATGCTGATACTGATACCAATGCCTATCAATCCTCCCCACCCTTTGCTGATGAAAGTCTTCACGATCCAAGCTTAAACCATCAATACGAACAATCTTCGCCACCTCCTGCACAACCATCTAAATCTGCTGTTCACCCCGGCACTCCCAACAAGCATGCTTATTCGCCACATGCATCTAGTGCCCCCAGTTACCCAACTAATGAATCTCCAATTAATCCCAACGCCATTCCTCCTTCTCGCCCTCCTCCTTTTTCTGTTGCCAGATCTCCGATTAATCCGAATGCCACTCCTCCTTCTCGCCCTCCTCCTCCTCCTTCACATGTTGCCGATCCCCATACCAACATCTCCACAGGTTATCCAGTCCAAGAAGCTTCTTCCCATCAACCGGAGCTTCCCCAGTGGCCGCAGCCGCCATCTCCAGTTCGTCCTGAACCTAATCCCGAACCACCACCCATTGTCAAACCTCAACAGGGTTATCCCCATCAGCCAGAGCTTCCCCAGTGGCCGCAGCCGCCTCCTGCAGCTCGTCCTGAACCGAATCCCGAACCACCCATTGTCAATCCTCAACCGAATCCCAAACCTTATCCCGAACAACCCATTGTCGCGCCTCAAATGGGAGCTTGGACGACAGGGCTATTCTCCTGCCATGAAGATCCCACTAACTGTACTGCTTCCTATTACCTAGAGGCTATTATTTGTTTTGTTTATTGTGTGCGTGGCTTACTAGTGTATAGTTTGAAATGGATTTATAGGCTTCTGGGTTTCACTGTAAATCTCTGGTGGTTTGACAGGTTTGGTGACAGCGTTCTGTCCTTGTATTACATTCGGCCAGATTGCAGAGATTGTGGACCAGGGACAAACTAGTGAGTCTCCCTAAACTTATTCATACCTAGCTGTTAAAATAATAACTCATTGGTTCTGTGCGCTCTTTTCCTGATAGAAATAACTCAATTGGTATATTTCTGTTGCAGCCTGTGGCACGGGTGCGTTGATATACTCCACCATATTATTGTGTTGTTGGATCCCTTGCATATATTCGTGCTCTTATAGAACTAAATTGAGGGCCAAATACAATCTCGATGGCGCTCCAATAATCGATACGCTTATTCATTGTGCTTTGGAGCATTGCGCACTGTGCCAGGAATACAGAGAACTTGCAAATCGGGGACTGGATCCGGCTATTGGTACGTTCTCTTCTTTGAAGATTATATATATATAACGGTGTATTGTACTTCCATTTATGTTCTCATCAAGTTATGTTTTTTAATTCCCCAGGATGGATTGGAAACCTTTCAAAATATCAACAGCAGCAACAAGCTGCAATGGCACCTCCGTCGAACCAAGCCATGTACAGGTGACGAAAAATGCATGTACAAGTCTGATCCACTGCCGGATCCCCGTCAGTAGTGAAGAGTATTTTCATCAAATCTCCTCAAGGACTTAAATAAGGGTCGAACCCAAATCACAAAAATAAATTCACAGAAATATTCTTGTTGAATGCAGTTGTATCAGTGTTTGAAATAATTGAAGCAACAGAGAAATAAGGTTGCGAGAATGTCAGTACTCCACATATATATGCACTGTTTGGTGGTGGTCCGATCAAAGTTTGTGTTGTCTACGTCGGAAGTGTTCGTGTACGTTTTATAGTGTTATGCGTTCCATTCGTATAAATTTTGTTTACAGGAATTTCTTTGAATTGTAATTCCCGACGCTATTGGATCGATGTTTCTTATCATTTATCATTGTAAGAATCTGTTCATTGTATTTTGTCATGGCCAAAACATAATAATCTGCCCATTGTATTTGATGGGAATTATAATAGAGGATCAATTAACATTTGATATCTCTTTAGTTTTGCAATTAACCTTTTTGGGAAACGAAGTCCCCTTATTATTAGGTCATCTTGCCTAAGTTAGCGTCATGCTAAGAATCATATCGTTGAATATCGGCCCTCTTAACAGCTAATAACGGTATTCTTGTATTAGACTTCCCAAACGAGATCAATCTCGATCTAATGAGGGGTGCTAAGTCAAGCAATATTTTACTGGAGAAGATAATTTTATTCTTGTTTAAAGGTGGATGAATTAATTAGGCCAAAGTCATATATTTATTGATAGTGATATTGATAGTGAGAATATTTGTATGGATATGATTAAATATTGATGAAATATTTTTAGTAGTTCCAATAAATCAATGGTTATGATTTCAACCACTAACTTTCTCACTAGACATCCATTTACATGTTTATTTGTTTACTTTTACTTGATCATATTTAAAATTTACTATGGTGACAAACTGATTACCACATATAAGTGATTAACTTTTCATTTTTTGGACCAACCGAAACTTTGGACCTTCACCAACCAGTAGTTTGAAGCTGTGATAATAGTTATTACTTTTAAATTTTAGGAAAGTAAAATTTTAAAATATATTTTATTCATATTTTTAGCTTGAATCAGTGTAGGGATCGCCGGCCAAAGCCCTAGGGCTGCGCGCTCTGTCTTCATTGCTGTTCGCATGTATGGAATTTGACAGGTAAATTTATTGTTATAAAGGTAATTTATCAGTAAAATACAGTCACAGCTATTTACAAAGAAGTGTGTTAATTGGGGAGTAATTTTCCTTTTCGAGTTACTTTTTCCGTAAAATTTTTGGAGTAAGGTTTTGAAATGCATAAAACTTTTATCCATATCAAACTTAAACTACTTCTGAAAATCTGACAGAATTAAGATTTTTTTTTTTCACTGAAAATAAGGTTTGTTTGCTCCCAAATTAACCTACTCCATTTACAAAAATCACAAAACTGAATTAAAATGTAAAATACGTTTGATAAATAAATTGGTTTAGACCGTCAAAGTGTCCGTTGGATTTCAAATTCCAACCCAACTCCCGCTGGTCTGCAAAACAATTCCTGGCAGTCCTGGCTACAGAGAGAAGTTGATACAATGCATCTGTAAATACATTTATGTCCAAATTTATCCCCTTGATGCAGCGTGCACAGCCTTTCAGATTTCTGGACATAGGCATTGGTCTGCAATACAGTGTCAAGTTGTGCAGATTCCTAGAGCACGCTTGTTGCTTATCATCGGTGTGAAATCTTTATGAGATCTCTGTCAAACGTGGAAGTTTGCATCTTCTTGTATTCACAACCACATTGCGTGTCCTGACCATTTGATTTATGGGCATCGCTTTGATTTATCGGAATCTATGAAGACGGAGATTACATTTCGAATTATGTGTGTGAAGGGCGAGGCCTACTTTTTCCAGCAAACAAGTGTCGTAGGGGTTGTGCGTTTCATCTGGTCCAACTCATCTGCGCCCAGCCCTCGTAGTTATAGCTTTCCCTCCTGCTCCAGTAAAGCACACACGTTCAGCTTTTCATAAAAGTGCCTCAGATTGCCCCGACAATATCACAGATCTGGAGATTGCAGTACAACGTAGCTCGTCCTTCTCTTACTATCACCGCCTAACCAAGGATATTGTGTGACTTCTCATTGGCATCAACATCATCAGCAGCAGTTTGTGCCCCGCCTCGCCTCCACAAGCTCGGCAATTTCCCGGACCATTGGTTAACCTTCAGTGGCCGTTTGAAGGAGCTAGGGTTTGAGGAATGGACTTATTCTGAAGACTTCTTTGCTAATTACCCTAGTATCCTTATGTTGGTGGAAAGGCTACCTAGGGGCTTTGGGGTACACGGAGCGGAATCCAAACTTAGGATAAATGGTTCAATTGACAACCTAAAGGAAGGTATTGTGCCTTCTTGTAGCCTCCAATTGGTTAGTGGATTTCATTGCAGGCAGAGGATGGTTTTACTCTTACACACATCTAATTTCGAGGTCTTGGAAGGACTAATTCCTCAACCTGTGAAGCACTCTCTATCCTCGGAGTTTTTGTTTCATGGGATGGTTGATGGGAGGAATAGGGTTTCACAGGTGGGAGATGGTGGTTTTATACTTTGTTGGAATTACAACATTTGCAAGAAGAAACGAGGGTGAAGGGAAAGAAGTAGCATAGGGTCATGAAGAGTGAGGCAAGTGGGGTTTTCTTAGTGGTCAGCCAAGACTGAGTGTAAACTAAATACTTGATTTGGGAGGAAATACTTTGGTTGGGAAATTCATGGGTTAGAGGGTGATTAGTTAGGAAATTCATGGGTTAGAGGATGACTTTGGTACAACTTGGAAGTTGAATCAGGGGAGTGGGGTTTCTTCAGTGGTCACCTAGGAGTGGGTGTAAACTAAATATTTGATTTGCCACCAATTACTTCGGGGTTGGGAAATTCATGGGTTAGAAGGTGACTTTGGTACAACTTGGAAGTTGAATTCGTTGTGGGTTCTCATTCTTGGTTAGAGTCTCTCCTTTCATGTTATTTCTAGTGGATAGATAGGGTTCTTATTCAATTATGAAGTAGAAGCTTTGTTCATTCTTAAAAGAGCATGGTTCATGGATAGTTATTTCCTATCCCTAAAGCCATGGAATCCTTTATTTGATGCTAAAGATGAGTTTATGGACAAAACTCTACTTACCCATGGAGCTCTCTAAAAATTTTTGGTAAAAAAATTCTAATTGATGAAAAAAAAATTACTAGTAATGTCACCTATGTGGTGAGATTGCTAGTGGAAATAGATGTGAGACTTGGTCTTTATTAGTCGATGGATTTTGTAATGGGTGGTCGAAAATATTCCTAGATTATAGATTATCAGAACATCCCATTTAGATGCACAAGATGCCATACCTATGGTCACGTGCACAAGGACTCTCACAATGTGTTCTACAAAAAGGTTTGACAGAAGAAAGAGACATCGACTGAAGATTGTGGTAGGGAGGGTAAACTTGTGGATTCGATGCAAAGAGAAGATGTTCAGGAATGAGGTTTGGAAGTTCATGGATCAGTTAGTATCCTAAGGGAAATGATTAGGAGATGGGCGACAAGGTGTAGGTCAACCTATGGGTTGGGGACCTTTCTATACCCTTGATTATGGGCTAGTGATCAGTGTTTGGGAAAGATGATGAGTTGGTTGAGGAGCCCTTTTTGGATCAATATTCTCTATCCTTGGCAAAGAAGAAGGAATGTAGAAAATATTCAGGAATGGAGTATCTCAAGTAAATCTAATACACTTCCCCTCAATCCATTTGTGGAGTCATCTTCCATTAAAAAGATGGAAGAAGTAGAAAATTTTCCCTTGAAATCAAAGAAGAAGGTTATTTGTAGTGGTAGGATTGTCCCTCTGTCGGGTGATTTGAATTTGTCTAGAGAGGATTTGAGTAGAGATTCCCATAGTGTCTAGTTGTGTGAGTATGTCAATTTTCTTGATATGGAAATTCCTATAGGTGGAGGGAATAGTCACGTCACCTTGGAAACCTCTATGAAGGGGAAGGGAACTACCTCCTACATCCTAAGAGGGGGCTATCCCCACTAGTTTTATCATCTTCAGGAGGTCTAGGTTCAAATTTCCCAAAAGACCTAGGTCCACTCACTATTAGGATGAAGTTAGCTTTGAAGCTAGCTCAGTAGAAACTAATTAAAGAAGTGAATCAAGGTAAAAATAGGTTGATTATAGGGGACCTTAGAGCATTCTTAAACCCCTCCTCAGTGTCCCAGTGAAAGTAATTCCAATTAATATGGGAGGCCTGGGTGGGTTGGCCAAGAGACTAGCCCTCAAAAGATTGTTGGAGTTAGACAAACTGGATATAGTTATGATACAAGAGACTATGGGAGAGGGAGACCAGCTAATTTTTTAACTCAAAAACTCTTTGGGGGGATGACACTTTCTTGCTTTAGATTTTAGAAGTGTTTTCAAGGGGTTTGATTATTGGTTGGAATCATATTGTGTCCCTTATTTATTCTTTCTCTATTTATTCATGGCTTTTCTTAGAGTTATATAGTAAAAGTTTGGGACTAATGTTGACTTTACTAAATGTGTATGGGCCTTATGAAGGTAAGAAAATTTACTAGGAAAAACTATTTTCTTTTGAATGCTCTAAAGTTGATTACCTCATTATGGGGGGACATCAATCTTACTTTGAATAGAAGTGATTTGCATTATTTTGAGAACGAAATGCAGGTAGAGATATAACAATGAAATATACAAAGATATTGAAATAAACACAGAGATACAAAAATGCACAATTTTTATTAATAAGAGAATGTATAGAAACTTAGTGAATGACTCGCTAGAATGGTGGAAGATTATCTCTGAGAATAGATGTGATGGTTATGCTCATTTGCAAGAAGATTTTGATGTTTAAAATGAGGCTCTAGAGGCATTTTTAGCATAAAGAAAATCCAAAACCATCAACAACAATAAAATGCAACGGCGTCCCCTTCTCCCACATCTATGAATGGAAAAGGAGCTCCCCCTCCTCAGGATCCTCTCGTTCTTCTGATTGGATTGTTACAGTCATGATAGTAGCAGTGGATCTTGCATCAATTATCTATCTACATTTATTATTGTCTGAATTAGAGTGTGAGTCAGGGATCAGCTCTGTTTCTTTGAGCTCAACTACCAATGATTGTTTCAAGAAACATTCATCGGTGTTGTGCCAAGGGATTTTGTGGAAGTCGCACCACTTCCCAGTGTCCTTCTTCGTCTTCCCGTTGGCCTTCTTTTTTTATGGCTTGGACTGGTTGTCTTTAGGTTGATTGTTGTTGCAGATTTGCAAACCCGAATTCCTACTTGTTCTGTTGCTTAAATTTCTTCTCGATTTTGACAAAATATCTATAAGCATCTCCCAGTGATGATGTAGTGTCCCCAAGGCCGAGCCCCGATGTAAAATATGATCTGAAAGAGATTGTAAATATGTGTTATAGGCTGGTGAGCCAAGTTTTTTATAAGCCAGTAGGCTTATGTGTTTGATTAGGCCAGAGAGCCTAAGGGTTGAAGGCCAAGGGCCTGGATTTTGTATCTGTATGTATGCAGCACATCAATAAAATATAAACACCCGCCAGGTGCAGATCGACCACGATGAATGAGTGATGGGGGACTGAGCGTCCACAGAGTGGGCAAGGGATTAGGGGCTGAAAGGTGGAAAAAGGGGTTGAAAGGTGAGCCTAGGGGGCTTAGGCCTGGAATAATATTTTAATATTATTTCCAAAAAGAGCCATGTGCATATTATTTTATCCTAAGTTCCTGGCAAGGGAGGGGACGTGCAAAGGGGATGCACGTTGTGTAACGCATGCAGTTCCCAAGGTGACAAGTGTCAACCCTGGTGCATGCAAATATAATCACCGAGATGAACCGCGTGAGGGGATCTTTTCTCCATTCGGACCTGAACCTCTGAGGGGGGAACCGGTACGACCTCGGCAAGAATACCCTGGTTCATCCCTGAAAATGGAAAATCTTGTGTGGACTTCTGAAATACCCTGGTACAATTCCTGTCTGAACAGTTCGAACCTGTGTTGACCCTGCATGGATTGTTTGTCACGCGTTCCCGAGAACCCGAGCGTGAGTCTATTTCGTGTTGTCAGATTGAGAAATAAGAAGTGATCTGCCATTGTTGAACCATTTAGAAAGCCTGGGTCTGTATTCCCGATTATCTGTGGTGGTCACGCAGTGCTGGTCTATGCGTAGCATACTGGCCAGAGTAATCCTGTGTTGAGCTTGTGTATGACCTCTCTCCAGGTAAGGGAGGTGGTGGATGTTGGAAGAGGCAGGTTGTCAGGCCTGCGAGCAACTCTTTCTAGGTGGAAGAGTTTGTTGGGAAGTGTTTTCTTCCAGAGAGTGTCCAGCACCAGCTACGGGCTCTAAGACTTCCTGATCCGGCTTGTTGCTGAGACCCAGAGGGGGAGGTTACCACCAATGGACTGTGTGTGTGAAGGTGTATACTCTCGGGCGGAACAGGCATGTGGGGAATGAGGGTCTGGTAGTAGTGGGCGTAAGATGGCATCTTTGGGAAGAAACCTTCCAGATATTTCTGTGTTGTCTTCCCTGTAACCTCAGCCATGCCTAGGATTCCTTGCCTTGGGGTGGAGCTCGGTCCCAGCTCGGGGGTGACCCACTGTTGAGCTGATGAATAGTGTGGTCTAAGGCTGGGAGGTTTGTGGAAGGTCTACACTTGGTTGGTGATTTCTACAGCTGTTAAAAGATAAGTATTTGAATTATGCTTTAATCATGTTGTGCATGACCGTGTTGTTTATGTATCATGTTTTCCGTTGTGTAAATGAATTATTGTTAAATGGTATGGAATGTTTAATTATAGCAGTAACAAGATATGTTTTACTCTGTAATTTAAATGTGTTTAATTGTGTTAAATGCATGTGGTTATACTGGCCTGTGTTTATTATTAAAAAGTCTGTACAAATTGGTATCTGAGAGCGAGTAAGCTCCCAACTGCGAGAAGGGTACACTACAAAGTGGTATTAGAGCCAAGGTTTCGACACTGAGCCTAGATGGGCCAGTGGAGCGGTCTTTGGACTGAGAATGCGAGGGGAAATTGAGTCGGGAGGACCAATTTCGGACCCTGGTTTGCTCCGAAGTGTCAAGGAGATACTTGACGAGTTTTTAAGCTCAGGAGGTTTAGCGGTGTTGTGAAACCGCAGCTGGTATGGTCTATGACCACAGGGAGACAGGTCTCTACACCAATGGTGTTAGAACTGTAGGATATGTTCAGGAGGGAAGGAAAACCCTTGTAACCGTCAGATCTGGAGAATGTGCACAAGGTTTAAAGCCTTTGGATACTGCATAGGAGGTTACGGCCACACCAGGAGTTTAAACTCGGGATGATCGTGAGTTGTAAGATCCCTGTGGGATTACCCGTCAACCGTCCGAGTTGACAAAAGTTGCAGAGGGTTTAAGCCCTCATGGGTAGAGGAGAAGTCTCGGGAAGTCATCGGGATATCAGAGTCATCGGGTTTTGTTAAGGCAGAGAATCGAGACCTTGTGATTCTTGAAATCCCGAGAAGGGATCCTAGCCGTTGATCTTGGCAGGACACGTGTCAAGGAGCCAGGGAGTCATCGGGGTTCAGTTCATCGTGGATTCCAGGAGTAAGGAAATCACAACCGCAGGAATCACGATCCACGATATTCCGACGGGAGATTCGAACCGTCCATCAGTGAGGACGCGTTGCGAGAGATCCCGGAGAGTCGGAGTTCAGGATATCGGGGTCAACCCTCGCTGGAGTCAACGCCAAGTGGCATCGAAAATCGGGATTCGGGAAATCGGGAATCGCGGGGACAAGGATTCCATGCATTGTGAAACTCCAAACCCCGAAACCTCGATGAGTGGTTTGATTACGGTCACAAGGTAGAGGTCACATGGACCTCGTCATAGCCGAGGGGGCTAAGGAAAAAGGTGCATCGGGAAATTGGGGATCGGGAGTTCGTAAGGATAGGAACTTATGTCGTCGGGGATCACGAAACCCCGATACCCGAAACCTCAATTGGGAACTGTGCCACGTGGACATGTGGAGTTGTACCGCGTGCCAATGGGACCCGATGACGTCGTTTAAAACGACGTGGATCCTCATGAACTTGCCACGTGTCACCGTGGTAGTGGGAAACAGTTGTGCTGTGGACCCGTAGGGAAGAGTGAGTCAGAATTTCGGAAGTCAGGGTTTGGAGAACAAAGCGAGTCTGAAAGCCTCGTGGGTCGAGACCCGGAAACTTGAAGTCTCGAAATGCCGAGAATATGGAAGTTCCGAAAACCCGAAATCCTGGGTACCGAAACTCAAGGTCCCGAATGTCCCGAAATATCGGAAATTGAAGTTTCGGACATCCGAAAAACACAGAGCCAGACAGAGCTCAGAAAACCTAGAGAAGTTGAAATGTCTTTTGTTCTTGTTCGTATTAGTTATAAATGTTGTGGATTGTTTGTGAAGGTTTAAATGGCCTGACAAATTTCAAATTTGATTGCACAGTGTGTGTGCAGAGTTAACGGAGGGCAGTACTCCAGTTAACCAATGCCGAATATGGAGTGGGGAAAGGTACGGACTACCCCTAAAATAGAAGACGAACATGAAGAAAAGGATGTTAACCTGGGAGTCGAAGGATCGAATTCCAATGGGCATGGAAAGGAGAAGGATAAGGAAGAACACATAATGAAAATCCTTGAAGGATTGCAAAGAGAGGCCAAGGCTCGCCGAGATGATAGCCAAAAGCTCATGAAAGTCAGAGATCGGCAGGGTGCCCTAAACTTAAAATTTTTGAAGAGTCTGGAAAGAATAGAGAAGAAACTCGAGAAGGGAAGAGACTCAGGTACGACAGAGAGTCACAGAACCCATGGGAGAAGAAGTAGGTCGAGGAGTGGTAGTCGACATCACATTCGCTCCCAAAAACATTCAGATAGGGAGACACACAGCAGTTCGAGCCCGTCCCCTACCCGAAAACATCGAAAATCTAGAAAGGAAGAACTGAAGGGAGAGATGAACAAAATTAAACCTCCAACATTCGATGGAGAACATAAGAGGGAAGAAGATGCCGAGACATGGTTTCTTGGCATGAAGAAATACTTCCAATTGCAGAATTATTCCGCCCATGCAGAAGGAAGGATTGCAATGTACCAACTGAAAGGAAAAGCATCCATGTGGTGGGATCAGTTTGTGCAGGTGTAGCACATCAGAGAGAAAGAGGTCACTTGGAAGGAATTTAAGAGGTATTTTGAGAAGCAATACCTGACTAAAAGATACTATGATAGAAATATGAAGGAGTTCTTTGAACTCAAGTTGGGCAGTATGACTATGGATGAGTATGAACGAAGTTTTCTGGAACTGTTGAAGTATGTTCCATTTATCAAAGACGAGGCTGTTAAAATTCAGAGGTACCTGAGTGGACTGCCACCTTCTATTGGTGACAAAATTCAATATGATGATCCTATGACTATGGAAGAAATGATAAGAAGGGTGAAATGCTTATATGAACAGCAAAGAGAAAAGCCTACCTTTCGGAAGGCTTGGGATGACCAGAAGAGGTTCAAGAAAGAACAGAGGCAGAAGGGGGACAAGCCTTCCTTTTTCTGAAATATTTGTCAGGGACAGCCATTGTTTAGAGAGCCAAGAAGGACTGAAGAGGGAGCACAAAGACAGAGACTGGCGCCCATTCAGTGTTGGGGTTGTCAAGGAAACCACAAGTACAGAGATTGTCCCATAAAAATGGTAAAGCAAGAACTGTACATACTGTTCAGCAAGCTGAAACAGTGGAGGATATGGGCAGCAGAATGCCGAGGATCTACACAGCCCTGGACAATAAGCAAGCGGAATTTCAATCACACATGATTGAAGTGGAAGGTATGATCAACAACCGACCACTTTTTATTTTAATTGATTCAGGGGCTAGCCATAGTTATGTAGATCCTAGAGTGGTGGAAGGTTTGAATCTAATGAAGAGCAAACATGAGAATTCTTGGTTAGTGCAGTTAGCCACAGGGACCAAGAGGAAGGTCACTGAATTGGTTAAGTCATGTTCAGTGGACATGAAAGGAATGAGCACTAAAGCTGAATTGAACATTCTGCCTTTAGGCTCATATGATTGCTTAATTGGGATGGACTGGTTGGACTAGCACCATGCCCTTCTGGATTGTCGAAACAAGAGGTTCACATGTCTGAACAAAGAGGGAAATCAGGTAACATTCCAAGGAATTCCCAGAGCCATGGCTGTGAAGGAAATCTCAGCTATGCAGCTGAAGAAATGTTACCGGAAAGGTTGTCAATTATTTGCAGCCCGGGTGGAAGAAGCATTCCAAGATGTGATCTCAAATTTGGAAGACCACAGGGTACTCAAAGAGTTTGAGGACGTGTTTCAGGAGGTGCCTGGACTACCTCCAAAGAGGGACATCAATTTTTCTATAAATCCGATGCCAGGAGCAGCTCCAGTTTCGAAAGCTCCTTATAGGATGAGTACGCCAGAGCTGAAAGAGTTGCAATTGCAGCTCGAAGAGATATTAAAGAAAGGCTACATTCATCCCAGCGTGTCACCGTGGGGAGCCCCACACCTATTTGTGAAGAAGAAAGATGGGATGATGAGGCTATGCGTCGACTTTCGGCAGTTGAATAAAGTCACTGTCAAGAACAAATATCCTCTGCCAAGGATTGATGATATTTTTGATCAGTTGAAGGATGCGAAAGTATTTTCGAAAATAGATCTTCGATTTGGATATCATCAAGTGAGGATAAAAGATGAAGACATCAGCAAGACTGCCTTCAGAACAAGGTATGGTCATTATGAGTTCACTGTGGTGCCATTTGGACTGTCCAACGCACCTGCTGTCTTCATGTGCTTAATGAATGGAGTGTTCAGAAATTATTTGGACAAGTTCGTCATAGTCTTCTTGGATGATATCTTGGTGTACTCCAAGACAGAGGAAGAACACAAACAACATCTTAGAATGGTGCTGCAGGTGTTGAGAGAACACCAGCTTTACGCAAAACTGAGCAAGTGCTCATTTTACCAAAAGCAGATCCATTACTTGGGACACATTATATCAGAGGAGGGGATCGTTGTGGATCCTGAAAAGGTACAGGCCATTCGAGAATGGTCGGCGCCAATAAATGTGGCGGAAGTTAGATCTTTTATGGGTCTGGAAGGTTATTATAGGAGGTTCATAGCCGGATTTTCAAGGATAGCTCATGCTATCACTTCCTTGCAAAGGAAGGAGAAGAAGTTCTAGTGGACTGAACAATGTGAGAGTAGCTTCCAGCAATTGAAGTAGCTGCTCACTAGTGCTCCAATCCTAAAGATTGTTGATCCAATTAAGGATTACGTAGTGTGCACGGATGCATGTAAGGAAGGGCTGGGAGGAGTTCTCAGCCAAGAGGGATCTGTAATTTGTTATGAATCCCGAAAGCCGAAAGAGCATGAAAAGAATTATGCCACTCGTGATTTAGAGCTGGCAGCAGTTGTCCATGCATTGAGGAAATGGAGACATTACCTCATGGGCAAGAAATTTGAATTAAGAACAAACCACAACGGTCTGAAATATCTATTTGATCAGCCAACCCTAAATGCCAGGCAAATTAGATGGCTGGAATTTCTGTGCGAATATGACTTTGATATCAGGCATATCAAAGGGAAAGACAATAAAGTGGCTGATGCACTCAGCAGAAAAGTGCATGAATTACATGCTACAGCCATTAGCATGTACATAACTGAGTTGAAAGACAGAATTCTTGAAGCTGCAAATGTTGATTTGCAGTACAAAAGACTTGTAGCAAAGCTACAGCAGCATGAGAAACCACAAACCAAGGAAAGTTACACCTTGGGAACTGATAGTTTACTTATGTATAAAAATAGAGTGTATGTACCTAATGACCGAGAATTAAAGCTGGCAATTCTAAAAGAAATGCATAATGTGACTTATGCTGGTCATCCTGGATATCAGAAGACGGTGGCAGCAGTCAAAAGCCATTATTTTTGGCCAGGTATGAAGAAGGAAATTGTTGAATACATCGCCAAATGTATGGAATGCCAGAAGGTCAAGGCTTAGCACAGACACCCAGCAGGGTTGTTGCAGCCTTTACCTATTCCTGAGTGGAAATGGGATGTGGCAACAATGGATTTTATCACAGGATTGCCCCGAACAAGCAAGCAGCATGATTCAATCATGGTGGTGG
This sequence comes from Picea engelmannii, assembly GCA_009831015.1. NCBI lineage: Eukaryota > Viridiplantae > Streptophyta > Pinopsida > Pinales > Pinaceae > Picea > Picea engelmannii. The sequence continues at coordinate 233,980 of ML782429.1, forward strand.
TGGACAAGCTTACTAAAGCTGCCCATTTTATTCCACTGAAAACCACCCACAGAGCAGCAGATGTTGCTAATATATTTTTAAAAGAAGTTGCACACTTGCATGGAATTCCTAAGACAGTTGTGTCTGATAGGGACCCGAAATTCACTTCGAATTTCTGGAGAGGATTGTTCAAGGGATTCGGAACGAATCTGAACTTCAGTACAGCATATCATCCCGAGTCTAATAGACAGACAGAGAGAGTAAACAGAGTAATAGAAGACATGTTGAGAATGTATGTGATGGATAAACCATCAAGGTGGGAAGACTACATGCATTTGGTAGAGTTCGCTTATAATAATGGGTACCATGCATCATTGAAGATGAGCCCATTCGAAGCGCTTTATGGAAGAAAGTGCAACACTCCAGTGAGCTGGGATAATCCAACTGACAGAACAGTAGTTGGACCCGAACTACTCAAAGAGATGGAAGATCAAATGATAAAAATCAAACAGAATCTGAAAGTTGCCCAGGACAGGCAGAAAAGTTACACTGATAGTAACAGAACCCATAGAGAATTTAAAGTGGGCTACCATGTTTTCCTAAAAGTGAAAACTAACAGGAGTTCCCTAAAATTGGGAAGTTGCGCCAAGTTGGCATCAAGATTTTGTGGGCCATTTGAGATCCTGGAAAGGATTGGGCCAGTTGCATACATGCTTGCATTACCTACATCTATGACTGTACATAATGTGTTTCATGTTTCACTGCTTAAGAAATATGTACCTGATGCTAATCATGTTATCGATTGGACTGTGATTCAGGTGGAACCAGAAGGTGTCCTGCAAGTGCATCATGTGTGCATATTGGACAGGAAAAGAAAGCAGCTCTGGAATCGAGCTATAGGGCTTGTAAAGGTCCAGTGGACCGGGTACGGTCCTGAGGACGCGACATGGGAGCATGAAGAAGTTATGCGGGCAGAGTACCTGCATCTTTTTGAAAATTTTGAAGGACACACAGAGGCAGTGTAAGTTGCACTGAGGACAGTGCAAAAATAAGGGGAGGGGGATTGTAGTGTCCCCAAGGCCGAG
>ML782429.1:244774-275208 GCA_009831015.1 Picea engelmannii
TAGCTAGTGAGCCCAATATTGGGGGTTTTGAGGGTTTTGACATAACAAACCCTAGAGGACGATTCGGTGGTGAAAGATTCCACCTATCTTGTCCCAAGCTTGGTCTCGTAGATGAAATACTCTCCCACACCATTCTAGTTCCATATCTACTCAGTTGCAGGAGGATTCTACAGCAGTTTCATGTGCAGATAGAGAGAGGGTGCACCAGTTCGTCCTGTGATTTAGTAAAACTCAGATCTAGGGAGATCCGCTTGAGATCTGAGTCTGAAACTTCTCCCATGGGATTCTCATAGCCTGATATATGTTCTTGGAGAGTTTCAGAGCATTTGGAGGCCTCCTTCATCAGGGTCGAACCAGCTAGGGTTTCAGTCATCCAGTGGGGCACCCCATTCAGTGGGAAATTTAGATCTACGGAGATTGAGAGGGAGCTTGGAGATTCAGGAACCTGGGTTATTCTTACCATCGCCTGATATATATTCTTGGAGAGTTTCAAAGAATTTAGAGGCCACCTTCATCAGGGCCGAACCAGCTAGGGTTTCAGTCATCCAGTGGGGCACCCCATTCAGTGGGAAACTCAGATCTACGGAGATTGAGAGGGATCTTGGAGATTCAGGCACCTTGGTTATTCTTACCATCACCCAATATATTAGTTGGCATATTTATTAGGGTGATTGGACACTTTTGGCAGTAGGGCCGAGTTATTGAGGGTTTCAGCCTTCTATTGGAGCGTGGCATTCTTCAGCTGGAGAGTTTGGTATTCAGATCTGCTTGTATTGATCTTCATTTCTTATTCAGCCTTTGGAGGCATTATTTTGTATTAGCGGGAGCATTTTGTAGCAGCTCATATCTATTGTCTATCTTCGTGGCCATCTGTTGAGCATTCCAGATCGGCATCTTCATTGTAGCAGGTTTCTCTATTTTATGAATAAAGAAGAATTGAGATCTTTTGGCTTGTCTATCTTATTGCATATGGTTGAGGTATGTTTCATGGTTATCTCTTTCTGTTATTTGCTGCATACACACATATAAACACATCTAAAAGGTAGATCAGCAAAGTGTTTGACGAAATACCTCACTCAGAAAGAGTTTTAAAAAGACACCAAAACCGTGATGATCCTTGCATAATGGCTTGGGATCATTACACCCTCAAGATGCAATGTTCATCATCACATGTGGGGAATGGCATCCACCCTATGGAATTTCAAGCCCCTATGAAGGTCCAAGTGGCATAGTTCCTTCATGAATATATTTCATCGGCTAAGGTCCAGAAAATACAAAAGGTACGCCCTTCAAGGGTCCACAAGTCATATGAATCATGCCAAGTACGCCACATTTAATAAAAGAACCACCCAAACAAGTGCATCAAATACCCCCTTTTCAAATTAAACAAATGCTCAAATATCCTATAAACTTTCTCGAATTTAGGTATGGGAGGGGTTTCATGGTGCCCTATTGGGTAGGACAATCCCAAAATCAAAGAATGTTTCCCAAGGAGACCCTATCTAAACCATGTAATGAGTATGAGGTGGTTTGGCGCAAGGATCTTGGGCATGGGGTTCTTGACATATCAAGGGTTCATATTGTCTCATTTATGCGTGCATTTGTGGAAGATGTGCTACAACCTTGAGTTCCTTTTATTCATAATGCAACCTTTTTCCAAGACCTTTATTTGTATTTTTATTAAGTCTGAACATTGAGTGTTATGTGCAATGGAAAGAAAAAGAGCATCACAATGCCACTTGAAGTTATAACACATTGATTTTTATTTGCACGAGAAATTAAAGAACATCCTAATGCATTCCCCATCAAGCGAGACATATTTATTTATTTTCAAAAGTCCTTTATTCATTCAGAGAATCATTTCATGGCTCTCGGGACTTTAGAGTGAGCATTATGTATGATTTCAGCGACAACACCTCTGGGCCTTCAACCCCTTCTTCCCATGAAATGAGGTACAAGCCCTTATTAGGGTCAATGCACCCAAAAACCCAAATGATGAGGAAATGGAGGGAAGAAGTGTGGAAAGTGGTAAGTATGAGTGAGGAATAGTACGATGAGCCTTCAAGGAAACCTCCTAGTAGCAACCCTTTTACTGAGGGTGAACAACTTACTAGGATACCCTGCCAACCACCAAGGTGAAATTAGGCAAAAGATATAATTTCCAAGCAAACTTTCTAATCCAAATGGATCCAAAAAGGACAAAATTCAAAGTTCTCGAATTCAGATGAAAAAAACACCATCACGTAGTGATCATTGTGTCGATTTCGACAGTATATTCTTTTTCAAGAATGGACTTCCTATGGTGAAGATATCGCAATCTAAATTTTTCCCAAACAGGTAAAAAATCAAAGGTCAAATTCAATTGGTCAAAGGCCATAAAACTGGCATGGAATATGTCGTCAGAATTACGTCATGCTAACATCAGCATGACACGTGGAAGCACCAGGATGTGCCACGTGGTAGTCAGATTTTGCATTTTCAAGGGTGGTTTGGACCGCTAAAAAATTGACACCTGGCACTGTACGGAAGTGAAACGTGGTTGTATGGAAGACACATGGCAGGATCAGATGAGAACATGTGGAAGTGCAGTCCTGAGTTGGAAGACAGGTGGCTTCCTCTAGGACTGACACGTGGCAAGGGTGTTGACTGTGCAGGTAGACTGGCATGTGACTAGACATATGAGTCAGCAATACGAACCAGTCATGGCTTTGCACATGGCCCAATCACAAGGCAGCATGTGGCACCCCCGATTGGGCCAATAAGGCATGGCTCAAAAATTTGTTGAACCTCTGACAGATTCGAACGAATGACCTCCGATCATGCCAATGAACTAACCACAAAGGACACAACCAAGCGAGTTACAAGGAAGGACTTAACCAACGTGTGGCACATTATAATTTTTTTATGGTATGGTGTGGCATTTTGGGGATAGAACCCGGTCGTCAGGGGGGCTAGCTATCGACGAAGGCATGGGACAATAACACCTATCCACATGACCAGGGCCAAGAAACAGGGGTTGGGTGCCATTTGGCCCTCACACCTGGCCACATGGGTGCATACGACTAGGACTCTAGTAGCATAGGGAACACATGCCATAAATTATTCCATAAGTGGGTTTTTGACTTAGGAAAATGGATTTTTTGATATTTCCATGCTTGTTATAATGGGATATTTTCCCTTTTTTGAGAATTTGGAGCCTAGATTGAGGCCAGATCTTGGGAGGAAGTTGGGATGTGACCCCCAACTAAAATTCTATATAAACCAGGTATGTTTACAACCATGAGGAGGTTCATAACATGAGAATGATGCCAAGTTGTATAGAGTAAGCCATTTTTATACAGGGAAGCTAGAAGAGTAGTGGAGCTTTGGAAGCCATTTCTGGGAGTTCTACTCCACCTTTTTCAGTGTCGTTTGTTGCATTGTGTTCCTGAGATAGAGAAGAACATTGTTGTGTCATTCAAAGGACAAATTGATGTAATTATGATGTACTTTTGAAGCATTGAATATTAATAAGAAATCCTCCCCAACTGAGACAAAGGCCCGGAGACATAGGCAAATTTGTTGAACTCCATTAACAATTTTTGGCGTTATGGTTTGTTGTTCTTAATGCTCATTTTTTGTTCTGCATTCTTTATGATGGCTGCAATGTTCTTTCATTAAATCTTCTTCTTCTCTTCAATTTCTAAATGGTAAATCAACTCATGCAAAATACTTAACCAAGTCATTTAAAACACCATTTCGGATCAAGTGGTATCAGAGCAAGTTGACAATTGGTTGTTTTGAGTATGCATGATTACCAGGGAAAAACTAAGTCATGGTGAAGGAGAGATTGTAGAAGGAGATCCTGAGATTGGATCAAGAAAGAGGAAATCTCAAAGTGAGAAGATGGCATGAGAAGAAGGACTTTCTCAAAACGAAAGAGAGTTTCAAAGAACTTTATTTTCCATGTCAGAGATGGTAAAAGTATTGTATGATGATTAATTGGAACGAAAGAGACCTGATCGAGGGGAATATTCAAAGAAAGACAAAAGTGAAGAAGGAGAGGACCCTCCAAAAACTCCTCCTTCACATCCTTCATCTCCATCTTCTTCTTCTTCAAGTACAAGTTTGAATCCTACTTTTGCAAGAAAACATTCTCATAAACATAATCCTGACATGCCATTACTTAAACTTGATGTGAAATTCGAGTTGCCCATGTATAATGGAGAATTCAATGTTGAGAATCTTGACAACTGGTTCAGATAGATGGAGGTATATTTCAGTGTGAAAAAAATCAATGATGAGGCAACCAAGATCAAATTGGCATCGCTTCGTCTTGCAAGAAAAACACTCATATTGTGGCAAAGTAAGTTGCAACATGGTACTCAGAAAATTAGTAATGTATTTCCATCATGGTGAGATTTTATTTTTGCACTTAGGAAACAGTTATGTCCTTTGGGGTATAAGTAGAAGGCTTTAATTGAATAGAAAAGTCTTAAACTAAGAAAAGAACAATCAGTGAAAGAATACACAGATGAATTTTGTAAGATGTCTTTGATGTTAAATATTCCATTACATACACAAGAAACTCTGATGAAGTATATAGGAGGATTTCCTGCTCATATTCGTAATACTATGTTTATGTTTGGACCACTAATCTTGATGAGGTTTATATTCAAGCAACGTATATTGAAGAAGGGAAAATTGGATTTGGTGTATCAGGGGAATCATCTTCAAAGAAATAAGGCAAGGGAAAAGGGAATGGGAAGAAAGCAAACTTATCAACAGTGAAGGAAGAGAATCTCTCTTGCAAGCATTGCAAGAAAGAAGGGCATGATGATGAACATTGATGGCAATTGCACCCAGAGAAGAAACCAAAGTGGTTCAAAGAGAGGAAAGGAAGGAAAAAAGTTGTGGCAACAGCACAACCAATAGATTTGGGGTCATATTCAGGTGATGAGACTAAAATCATAGCAATTGGTTTGTCGGGTAAAATTGGTGATGGTTATGATTCTAGAAGTAAATTGTTTCATATAAGCTTCATTATGAAACATACCAAGATAGAAACTTTGTTAGATATCGGATATCAAGCTAACTTAACTTTAGAAGAAGTGGTTAAATAATTGGTATTAAAAATTAAGATACATCACAAACCCTATTCACTAAATTGGATAAGAAAAAATCGCAAATTGCCCATAACAAAGCAATGTGTCATAAAGTTTTCAATTACATATAAGTTTGTGGATGAAGTAATGTGTGATGTGGTGCCACTAGAATCACGTGGAATGGTCTTAGGTAGCCCTTATTTATATGATCGCAAAGCAATCTTCTTCAGGGAACAAAATCAATATCACTTAACTAAAGAAGCGACAAAATATGTTGTGCATGCTCATCATATCAAAGGGAATCAATCTCTTTTTACAATGGAACAATTAAAGAAGGCATCTTATGCAAGAAATACACCTATAATTGTACCAAATAAAGTAGTTGATCTTAAGAAAGAAAGTAAAATGGTCGTAGCATGTATATCTAGCCATACGTTGCTTCAAGATGAGTTTTTGTCGTGCAATATTGTAAAGAAGAACAAACATGTTGGTTCATTTTCAATCATGTTTCTAATATTGTTATCATTGCTAATATTTTCTACATGGATGGTAGTGGGTTTAGAAAGATGTGAACAAATGCAAATGGCTAACAATATGTGTTCAGTTATCATGGTTTCTTTTCAATTGATTATGATGTGACAGGTGCACAGGACAGATTTGATAGACAAAGGACAAGTGGGGAGGCTTATCCCACACTTGATGTCTGGTTAATATCCTTTTGGAGGAACAAAAGGTCTTAGTGGAGAGGTGTGATCCAAATGGATCCAAAATGAACAAAAATTCAAATTTCTTATATTCAGATGAAACCAGCGCCATCGCGTAGTGCTCGTCGTTCTAATTCTGATAGTATATTCCTTTTCAAGAGTGGACTCTGTATGGTGAAGATATCGTAATCTGAAGTTTTTCCCAAACATGAAAAAAGTCAAAGGTCAAATTCAACTAGTCAAATGTCGTACAAATGGCGTGGTAGATGACATTAGTAGTACATTGTGCTGACATCACCATGACACGTGGAAGCACCAGGATATGCCATGTGGCAGTCAAATTTGGCATTTTCAGGGGTGATTTGGACTGCTAAAAAATTGACAAGTGGCACTGTATGAAAGTGACACATGGTTGTACAGAAGACACGTGGAAGGCTCAGATGAGGACACATGGTAGTATGGTCCTGATTTGGAAGACAGGTGGCTTCCTCCGGGCGTGACAAGTGGCAAGGGTGCTAACTGTGTAGACTGACTGGAAAGTGACTAGACCGATGAGTCAGCAATATGAACCAGTCATAGCGTGACACGTGGCCCAATCACAAGGTGCCACATGGAACCCTGGATTGGGCCAGTAAGGCATGGGTCAAAACTTTGTTGCTCCTCCAACAAATTCGAACGCTTGACCTTCGGGCACGCCAACGAACTAACCACAAAGGATGTGACCAGGCGAGCTACAAGGCAGGACTTAACCAACATGTGGCACATTATAATTTTTTTATGGTATGGTGCATCATTTTTTGGATAGCACCCATTCAGCTAGGGGGCTAGCCACTGAACAAGGCGCGGGACAATAGCACCTGTCCACATGACCAGCGTCGCGAACCAGGGGTTGGGTGATATTTGGCCCTGGCACCTGGACACATGGGTGCATACGACCAGGACTCCAGGAGCATAAGGGGTGTGCACCATAAATTATGCCAGAAGTGGGTTTTTGACTTAGGAAAATGGATTTTTTAATATTTCCAGGCCTGTTATAATGGCATTTTTTCCCTTTTTTTAGGTTCTGGAGCTCAGATTGAGGCCAGATCTTGGGAGGAAGTTGGGATGTGACCGCCAACTCAAATTATATATAAATCGGGTCTGTTTATAGCCATGAAGAGTTTCAGAATAGGAGAATGATGAAAATTTGTAGAGAGTAAGCCATTTTTATGCAGGGAAGCCAAAAGAGTAGTGGAGCTTTAGAGGCCATTTCTGGAGTTCTACTCCACCTTTTTCAGTTTCGTCTATTGCATTGAGTTCCTAAGATAGATAAGAAAATTTATATGTCAATCAGAGAATAAATTGATGTAATTTGTAAGAATTTAATATTAATAATAAATCCTCCCCCACTGAGACAAAGGCCCAGAGACGTAGGAAAAATTTTTGAACTCCGTTAACAAGTTTTGGTGTTATAATTTTTTGTTCTTATTGCTCATTTTATGTTATGCATTATTTATGATGGTTGCAACATTCTTTCATTAAATATTCTTCTTCTCTTCAATTTCTAAACGGTAAATCAACTCATGCAAAATACTTAACCAAGTCATTTAAAAGATCATTTTGGATCACTTTTTATAATCAAGAAAGGACTCTTTGCAACATGCTCAAATTATTCAAACATTAAATTGTTACTTACCATGATATTGGACTTGTTACCTCATGAATCAAGACATGTTGTCTTATGGGAGCCAAGCTAGTGTAGTGGACATTGCTTTGTTGCCACTGATGATGGTGAAGCATAGTGAAGAAGAGGGGCTTTGTGGGATATAATATGCATCAAGCTCTCGACACTCCATGTCTGCTACCCGTGGGCCTCAAGACATCATCTCCTTAGCTACCCCTAGGCTGGGGGGGTAACAATTCCAAAATTTGATCTAGCCCTCTGGCTTTCCACTCTCCACACTCAACAACCCAAAACCCAGGTTCTACTCCTACAGTAGTTCTAATACACCATCTCTCTCTTCTCCACAACCTGCACAACCCAAGGAATGTACCCCTTTCACTACTCACAATCCATCGAGTTGTAACATTCATTTATTAGGGATTTCATTGCACTCAGTTGACCAAGAATATCTTAGATGGGGACTTCAATAACTCTCATATGCGTCAAGAGTGCTCACAACAACCTTCACAATGCTCTTGATCCATTTCCTCAATAGGAAAACGCACTACATGCTTACAACCTATTTTAGAGGCATGCAAGCCACATTTCCCACATAAAACATATCCCAAAAATGGTTTTCTTCAAGCATATAATGGATGGTGCACTTCCTAACACTCATCTCTCCTCTTATTGTCCAAAATTTGCATGCAAAAAATATCTTCTTTGGCCATACAAATTTTTTTTTCTACAAGTCAGTTGACTACTCACTCTGGCCAATGTTGATTGTTCTTCATCCCCATTCTCCCCAATAACTATGGGATGTGACTCCTCACACCCACCCTCTTTCATGAAACAAATGATTGGCTTTGGGAACACTCAAGAACAAAATAGAAGGTTTACACAAAGATAATAATTCAAGAATGTGGGTTGGATTAATACTCATGAATAAAATCTCCCTTGGACCCCTCTCTCTTTTGGAATCATAGCCCCCCATCGTTTTCATCCCTCTCATATCGCAGCTAGCGATCACTACTTGTATTAATCATTTCCATGTTCATATATACAATTTGGTCCTTGGACATAATCAATACGGTCTCCTTGCCCCAAATATATCGGATCACTAGCCTAATGACATTTATACAATTACATTTTAATTGTGGGGATTAAAACTGGGGATGTTACACAAATAAACGTCAAATGATAGGACAACCACAATTATATGAAATGTACTAGTATTCATTTCTATGTATCCCTCATATCAAATGAAAATAATCTAAAGTATGTTTCTTTTTGCAATCCAATGTGTCTTTTCTCAATTCAATTCATATCTATTTTAATTCTCTATGTTTATTATTGTGTTAATGGTTTATCATCCAATCAATACAAGTCCAATAATTTTTCTTCAATACATTGTCCATTCACATATGATAGAAGGCTAACTAGTTTGTGTAATTCCCAGATCAGCTCGAGCCACAACTTGTTCACTGTGGAACTAAACATTAAATATGCATATGCCTTGGAGTTTTGTAGATAAAATATTGAAAAACGTTGGATTTTCAACCCACCATGGATATGATACTCGTGGATGCAATATGCACTTTGGATTATACACACTACTATGCACTGTGAATATGTATTTCTACATATGTATATAATTTACCCAAAAAAATGTGTTCATTGCATAATTGTTGCGGGCATACCTACTCTTCGCACATTGTTCTTGAGTTTATTCTCCTATACTGCTTGTAACTTCTTTCTCTCCTGTCATTGCTCTATTTTATTTTGATGTGAAATAAGTCCACCAAATGCAATGAACATACAAGTAAACCCTTATATCAAAATCGCATGAAATATACAATACTAACAAATAACAAATGAAAAGCAAATGAATAGTATACAAATAAAATTACAAATATGTACCTTTCCAATTCTTGTCCCATGTTTCCATTTTTTCCCTATTTTCTTTTTAACCACTACTAATTGTTTCCATGTATTGTACATCGAACAAAGAAAATATAAATTCACATGGATAATAGTGAGATGCAAACACAGTCCATGTAACTCAATATGTCAATGTTTATTATGAGTTACATGCATTTCAGATTGAAAGTTGAAAACAATAGCCCATTTCTTATTTATACTGGTCTTTTCATCCTTTGTATATAGCTCTGGAGCATAGTTATTTTAATGCTCTTATGACATTGTATCTTCCATGTTTTAGATTATGTCATTCAGATGATGCTTAGGCTATGTCTATAGAATTGAGACCCAGGGAAAAAAAATTGCAATTACAAAACATCATACCTTATTTTTTGTTTATGTTTAACTTTGATTATTTTTTTATATATATAGTTTCTTAAATATATCTTGAACAATTTAACCTACTCCTGAAAGAGAAAAATAATAAGAAGCAACTAATTTTCTTCTGCATATACAATGCACACCAAAAATATTTCATTCAGCCATTTGATCCAGTAACACAGCGGAGAAAGAAATGGTTGGTTTGCTTAAACATTACACCAAGTCCAATGCAAATTTCAATGAAACAAAGTAACTACACTATGCATCAAACACACACTATTAAACAATAAGAATGGATTGGTTTGGACCACATATCAATCGATATGTCCAATGCAAAGATTAGCATATTTTCTATGTATTAGATTCAACTATGTTGGTAGACCTGGGGCACATAAAAACAAGGAAATAAAAGTGTTGTGTGTGTTTCTCAAAAAAATAAATTAATATGGAATACCATTGGATAAAAGAAAGATACTGTATGAATACTCTTAGAATATCCAACTATTGTTGTCAGAATCTGCATGTGCGAAATCCATGTATGAATTCTCTTCACATGCATTGAAAATAGGCCAAATGTTGACTGTGCAGGAGACATATATGTGTGAACAACATTGATATGGCCATAGAAAAATATTCCATCCAACCTAAAAAATCGCCAAGTAAAAATGCTTTTGACTAGGAAATTGTCCAAAGATAAATATATCACAAAGTTGATATTGCACCAAGGTGAAGAGAACAATGCTAATTTACTAAATTGTATTTTCCACATATATCATCCACCTTTCAAACAGGGGTAATCACAAACAAAAACCATCGACCGGTTGATATATAAGAAGCACATTTTCTTTGCATTGTTTTTAAATCCCTGCAATTTCCTCGTAAATCGAAGAAAACCAATTTTCAATAAGTCAATGACCTATCCTAAAAATTAAAATTCTTGTCAAAATCCCTCATGCATAACTATTGGAAGTGAATTGATGCAGAAGTGCAGGAGTGCAGGAAGAGGAGTCATATCAGTTCTCTGCACAATGTTTGAAAATAGACCAAGTGTTAAATATACAAAGTACCGACTCTGTGGAAAATACACTTGTGTGGGTGTGTTGATGACATAGTTCCGCCAACTACAAAAGTGCTAAGGCACCCAAGTTCACCAATTCAAGACCATAAGTGTCTTGAATTCTCAGTGCAAGAGTTGAAAGTGTGGAATCCTCGTACAAGGACTAAAAATAGAACAAACATTTTCTTTGTGGAGCATATGTCAATGAACAACATCAGAATATCACAACATTGTATGATCTAATGACATTGTATCTTCCATTTTTTAGGTTATTTCATTTAGATGATGCTTAATTTATGTCTATAGCATTGAGCAACGGGGGAAAAATAAAAGTAAAAATACAATTACAAAAGAACATACCTTATTTTTTGTTTATGTTTAACTTTGATTATTTTTTATCCATATAGTTTCTGAAATATCTCTTGACCAATTTAAACTAACCCTAAAAAAAAAAAATAAGCAACAACCAATTTTCTTTCGCATATACGATGCACACCAAAAATATTTCATTCAACCATTTGATACAGTAGCACAATAGAGAAAAAAGATATTGGTTTTCTTAAACATTACACCAACTCTAATGCAAATTTCAACAAAACAAAGTAATTGGACTATGCATCAAGCACACTCTATCAAAAAATAAGAATGGATTGTTTTGGACCACATAGAAATCAATATGTTTGATTCCACAATTAGCGAATTTTCTATGTATTAGATTCAACTATGTTTGTGGACCCGGGGCATATAAAAACAAGAAAATAAACTTTTTTCACGTGTTTTTCAAATACATAAATTAATATAGCAGACCACTAGATAAAACCAAGATATTATATCAATACTCTCATCACCTCCAAATATTGTTGTCGGAATGCACAAGTGCAGAAGCTTACGCAGTATGAATACTCTGCACATGTATTGAGAATTGACCAATTGTTGACTATGTAGGAGACATACATGTGTGAGCGGCATTAATGTGGCCATAGAAAAAGCTTCTGTCCAACCTAAAACTCACCAAGCAAAAACACTTTTGATTGGTAAATTTTCCAAAGATAAATAGATCACAGAGTTGAGATTGCACCAATACAAAGAGAACAATGCTAATTGGCTAAATTGTATTTTCCACATATAATCATTAAAAAAGAAAACATTGACCAAATGAAAAATAAATAGCACATGTGCTTCACATTTCTTCTAGATCCCTACCCTTTCCTCATAAATTGAAACAAACCATTGTGTCATAAATCAATGAGTTATCCTGCAAATTATGACACTTGTCACAATCCCCCATGCAAAACTATTGGAAGTGAGCGGAAGCGGAAGTGTGGTAGTGTGGGAAGAGAAGTCATATTAGTTCTTCGCACAATGTTTGAAAATAGAAAAAGTACTAACTATGTGGGGCATACACTTGTGTGGAAGTGTTGATGACATAGTTCTGCCAATTACACAAGTGTTGAGGCACCCAAGTGTGTCAATTCCATACCATAAGTGCCTTGAATTCTCGGCACAAGGTTTGAAAGTGTAGAATCCTTGTATAAGGACTGAAAATAAAACAAGCATTTGCATTGCAGAGAATATGCCAGTGAACATCATCATAATATCACAACATTGTATGTTCTGATGAAATTGTATCTTTCATGTTTTAGGTTATGTCATTCAGATAATTCTTAAGCTATGTCTATAGCATTGAGCAACAAGGAAAAAACATAAAAAGAAAAATACAATTACAAAACAGCATACCTTATATTTTGTTTTTGTTTAACTTTCATTCTTTTTTTATCTATATATTTTCTGAAATAACTCTTGAACAATTTAACCTACCCATGAAAAATAAAAATAATAAGAATAAACTTATTTCTTTTGCATATACAATGTTGTAACGACCCCATCGTTACGACTACAAGCAGAGAAGAAGGTGCAATTTTTTTTTTTTTTTTAAAGGCAGGAAGGCAATGATGACAACAGTTGAACCACACAACCTGATGATGAACACAAGCTCATGGATCAAGCAATGGACAACTATGACTCCATGCACTAGCACAAGGAGAAACTGGGCGGAACAAGCATAAATCATGGGGGAAGCGAACTACCCGCCCGTCACATACACAACACGACCATGCCTACCAAATAAGGACATCATCCACAATCCCAACAAAATGGCCTCAACATCCAGTTACTAGAACCTATAAGGCATGCCAACCCCACATATGAAGGTGTTACAACCCAAAAGGCAACAATGATCCAGATTATTTTCAGCACGAAATGAGAGCGGAGATATAATAAAGAAATGCACAAAGATATTGCATATATTCAATAATATAATAGAAATTTATTAGAGATGCAACCATAAACACAGATATATAGTAATACACAATTTCTATTAATCAAATAAATGTACAGAGACTGTGAAAATACAGAGTGAAAGACTCGCTAGAATGGTGGCAGCTTATCTATGAGAAGAGATGTGACGGCTACTCGCATTCGCAAGAAGATCATTACAATGAGGCTCTGAAGGCCTTTTTACAATAAACAAGAATTCCAAAAGTCCTAGACATCCAAAAACCTAACCCTAGGATATGAAGCGCCAAAAGTCATGTGGGCCCCGTTTGGGTAAGTGAGTACATCAACTTCCCAGGGTCGTAACTTTTGCATACGATCTTCGTTTTAGGCGTGTGATAGCTCATTCGAAAGGTATCATCGAGGAGATTAATTTTGGGGGCTCAATGATGCCTTTGGATATCATTCAGAACCTCAATATCGAAAAACCTTCATTTCGTCCCTCAAAATGGCCCTGGAAGTTAAAACCTGCTAAAAATAGTAAATTGCCAAAATTGCCATAAAACTATTTTGAGCCATTTGGAAAAGGTGGGTGGCCACCAATATCCACCTGGATCAATCCTCCCTCCTTAGGAAGCAATGGTCTCCATTGCGTTGATTTCCCAGGGGAGAGAGAAAAGTGTTTGTTGAATCTGCATCTTGGTGAGCTGCTTGTCTTGCTGGAGACGTCACGCTGCTCAATTTGTGGAAATTTGTCACGAACCTGTTGAGGTTGAGGCTGTTCAACAAGTCGAGATACATGAGAGGACGATGTGCAGAAGGAATATTTGCACTTTGTTGCAGCCTTATCGACCTGCTTTTGTTGGATAGAAGGTGCTTGGGGCAAGACTGTAGTGGTTGCAGTGTCCTTTTGTTCTCCTTTTGAATTGATTGTGAAGAAAATGAATTTTGCAGTATGAGATACTACCTTGCGACATTTTTTAGGTGGCACAGTAGTCGGAACTACCTCTGGTATTTTGTAGAGATGACCCCCCAAAGTAACAATGACACTACAGGGTCGACACTCATAAACAGCATGGTGCTTCCACATATATGGCTAGCCCAAGAGAACATCACAAACATCCAGTGGAGAAACATCACATAATACCTCGTCCTTGAAGGGTTGGATGCCGTATGACAATCGACATTGCTCGCTGACATGGAGATCTCGTCCTTGGCGAAGCCACCCGATGTTGTATGGTTGTGGGTGTGGTTTTGTCGGCAATCCCAACTGTTTGACGACCTCTGCTGGGATGAGGTTCTTCTGGATTCCACAATCAACATTAAAATGCAGCGAGGTCCCCTTCACCCACATCTGTGAATGAAAAAGGCACTCCCCCTCTTCGGGATCTGTTGGTTCTTCTGGTTGAATTGTTGCGATTGCGACAATAGTAGTGGGGTCTACGTCAATGATCTGTCCTTTACCAATATTTTCATAATCGGATTCTGAATTAGGGTTCGGTTCCTTGTCTTTGATCTCGACCACCAATGACTATTTTGAACGACATTCATCAGTGTTGTGCCAGGGGATTTTGTGGAAATCACACCATTTTCCGGTGTCCTTCTTTGTCTTCCCGTGACCCTTCTTTTCCTGTGTCTTGGAATGGTTTTCAGGAGACTGTTTATTAGGGTCGTATTTGTCATACTTCGGTTGTTAAGGATTTACAGACCCGAACTCCCGTTTGTTCTGGTGCTTAAATTTCTGCTCGATTTTAACAGCATATCGATAAGCAGCACTGAGTGATGAGATGTCCAGAAAATCCATCTCAGTTTGGATGTATCTGTGTAGAGCCCCACGGTATTTCAGAACCAAATGTCACTCGGAGTCTTTGATACCCAGCTTGGTGCGCAAGGTATGGAAGGTATTGGTGAAATCCAGAACTGCTTGGCCCCTCTCTTGTCGTAGTGTGGTCCATCTCATGTACTAGTCCTCATAGTTGCCAACAGGGTAATATTGTTCCTTTACCGCATCCACAAAAAATTACCAAGTGGGATCGGCTCCGTATATTCCAGACTCCTCTGTGGAAATTTGCTCCCAGTAAGTTTCCCACCAATGCTTGACATGAGGGAGAGATTTAAGGAGTGTGAAGGTGATATTTTATTTGTCGTAAAAATTGTGAACAGAGAAATAACCTTCTAGAAAAGTTAACCATTTTTCTAGGGCTTTTGCATCTATCTATCCTTCAAATACAGGAATATCAAAATTAACCTGTACCATGAATGGCGAGGTGCCTCCAAAGTGGTCGCTTGATGAAGATGCACCTGATGCTATCGGAAGGCATTGAAGGATGTGGGAAAAATTCTCCATCATTTCGTCTCTCTGTCGCGTGAGAGCTTGCTCAAGCAACAGATTGATAGGATCGTCTGCTCCATCGTTTTTCTTTTCTTCCACCATTGAGGGTTTCTTGGGTGTGCGAGAGTGATTGTCTTCAAGAGAGACAAGATCGAGACCCAAATTTCTATACTCGCACCTCGTTGAGGACATGCACTGAAAAAAAAAACGATCAAGAGCAGCGTGCTCTGATACCACTAATCCGGATTATTTTCGACACTAAATGAGAGCAGAGATATAATAAAGAAATGCATAGAGATATTGCAGATATTCAATAATATAACAGAAATGTATCAGATATGCAACCACAAACACAGATATACAATCATACATGATTTCTATTAATCAAATAAATGTACAGAGACTGTAAACATACAGAGTGAAAGACTCACTAGAATGGTGGCAGCTTATCTCTGAGAAGAGATGTGATGGCTACTCGCATTTGCAAGAAGATCATTACAATGAGGCTCTAAAGGCATTTTTACAATAAACGGGAATTTCAAAAGTTCTATACATCCAAAAACCTAACCCTAGGAGATGAAGCGCCAAAAGTCATGTGGGCCCCGTTTGGGTAAGTGAGTACATCAACTTCCCAGGGTTGTAACTTTTGCATACGATCTCCGTTTTAGGCGTGTGATAGCTCGTTGGAAAGGTATCATCAAGGAGATTCATTTTGGGGGATCAATAATTCCTTTGCATATAATTGAGAACCTTGATCTATAAAAACCTTCATTTGGGCCCTCAAAATGGCCCCAGAAGTTAAAACCTGCTAAAAATAGTAAATTGCCAAAATTGCCAGAAAATTGTTTTGAGCCATTTGAAAAGGGTGGTTGGCCACCAATATCCACCTAGATCAAACAATGAGCTTACCAAGATCAAAAATACCCACAATGGGAAGCACAGGCTCCGCCCAAGCTATCATTCGACTCTATCTAATAGGGAGTGCCACGATCCCCCCATCAGGGATCATGTCGTCCCCAGTCGATATGCACGACAATAAACCTGGCGCAACCTAACCTATCTGGACCATGGACTCAAGAAAAATTCAATGCACTAGGAGCCGAATAACTGACAAGAGGACTACACCTACGCCCCCAAGCATGGGTCAATAAGACGCAGATGACAATGCTCAAAATAAAATTGCACGAATGATATAAGGATTCGTGTTTCCTACAAGGAAACCTGAATGGTGAAACGGTGAAGACCAACCACCGCTTCTAGCTCGATATAAGGCTCAAGGCGAAGAGACCTCTTTAATTGTTGAACTAAAAATTGTTCGGCAAAAATTTATAAGGCCTTCAACCATTAAACTGGCACAGGCTGGTAAACTATTACATCAATAAACCAACTCGACCAAGAGATTACTCAATCAACAATGAAGAAATTTTCTCAAGAGAAATGTCTTAGTACTTTATTGTAAGAAGCCCCAGGTGTTTTGTTGACCATTGTTGACATGTGGCCTTGGATACTTGTGTTAAGATAGACTTGCATAAAGTAGTTGGCTTGTCACAACCCACAAGGATCGAAAAAGGACAACCCTCCACCTTCAACCCTCTAATCTCTCTCCCTAACAGAAAAACAGCAACTCCTTACCTCAGTTCCATAACCTAAATTACATTAGAAAAACTCCATAATTAATATGGAAAAATTTAATGTTTTCAGAAGTCCTTTCTTTTCAACGAACAAGTTACGCCACAAGGTGAAGTTAACATAGTGACCTGTATCCCATCTCAGCCTTGTAGGTAAGGGACAATTCCTATCCGAAAGAACCCTGAGCCTAAGATCAGTGGGTGTTTTTAACTGATAGAGTTAGTGTAGCCTCTAAATTCAAAAACTGATAAAGTATTGTTTCCTAAACAATATAACCCTGAAAATTTGTTGGGCGATAAAGATGATAGAAAAAATTCCGAGCGTGATTAATTATTGGCCATTATAATTTATATAGCCGTAAATGTTTAAATGCCCCACGAAATATCTAAAGAAAAGAGTTGGTACGATCTTACTGTACCAAGGCATCCTTAACAACCACAACTATTAAGTAGCAATAAACAAGAAATAAAAATCGTTGCCACAGGCAGGTCTGTTATCATGTCTGCCCTTTAGCCAGGAATTAGCAATATTAATTGTTGCCCCTTCAAAAAAAGGGAAACGTTTCCTTTAAAACTCCAGCTGATGCACCATAGATACACCACCAAATGCGCAGTAGGAACGCCACGATTGGCACAGTCAAAACGCAACATTTCAATCATTTCCCTTCCATTATACAAATCCACTCTGTATTAACTGGTCTGCTAAATAAGCTCGCTGCCAATATATAATGTTGTGTATCAATATAATAAATGTTGTTGACTAAAAATAAAGGATGATAACGATGTCAACACAGCAATAATCAACTCAAATAAAATCATTGTCTACATTCCAATCGCAAACCATCAACCCAATTAAAATGTTATTTTTGTATTTTAAAACGCCCTTGTTGTCGATAACATAAATCGCTATATAAATATTGTCTGTAGTTAAACTCGTTGTGTTGATATTAATTCACTAGTCTAACAAGAATTATATAATGTTATTTAACAAGACATGGCTATCCATAATATTAATCAAACATATTAACACTGTGTAAATACAGTGATTAATCATTATAAAGCTCTCTAAAATTTGTTGTCCTACCACATTAAAACACAGGTATGTCAACAAGGAGATTCTCTAGAAGGTCGTGGTACTTTAAACGTAGGTAAAGTGT
This sequence comes from Picea engelmannii, assembly GCA_009831015.1. Classification (NCBI taxonomy): domain Eukaryota; kingdom Viridiplantae; phylum Streptophyta; class Pinopsida; order Pinales; family Pinaceae; genus Picea; species Picea engelmannii. The sequence goes on from ML782429.1 coordinate 262,954, forward strand.
TGTATTCAGCAGTGTAATGAAATAAAAGTTGGATGCATAAGTGGTTTATCCAACCATAAAACGAATTCAACTCAGGATGCCTAAAATGTTTAATTCAACAGTAAGATGAATTCCAAATCTGGGCGCAATCAATTCAATCATTCGGCAAAGAATCAGGAATACTCATTCACAAGAGAGCACATAGACCAATCATTTAGCCGAGGATCAATCATCGCAGATATAGTAGGGGTAGATAGTCATAAGCGGTTCGTCGCGGAAGGGAAAAAAAAACAACCACAGAGGTAATCAATTGCAGCAAGGCAAAGGTATCATGGAAATTCATGGTTACGAATCGCAGAGGTATGGAGTCACAACATTTATAAGGTTACAAATCACAGAGTTAAAGAAAACTTCGCCATCAATAAAAAATTCCACGGTTAATTAAACGCATCTAAGCGCAAGACTACACACTACCTAGAACAAGCAACAGGGGTAGATGAATGGCTGAAACATCCTTCGCTCATCATCCACGCACAGAAAAGCAGGGCGTTGAGATCCATAGGTCTATTAACGACGAAGCGACAACCGTAGATCAGGCTCCTGGCCGACTGCTCAGGCGAGGACTGATGAGCTAGGGATGAAAGGCAAAAAATACCACAATCATCAAAAATCAATAAACCATAGGGTGGTCAAGACATGTCGGGAATCGAAGGCCATGGGAGTCAATCAATCATCGAGCTAAGGGCTATGGGAAAATTTCATTCATCAACTGGAATGCTAAGACAATCATTTTCCTTACCCAATTAAACATGCAGATCTAAAAGCATAAGTCATACTAACAATCTACCATGCAGAAATAAAGGAAGCATATTGTTTCCCAATAGCCCTCTCTGAGTTGATTTCCTAGGCACTTCGTGAAACTCCCTCTTGCTAACCGATGAGACTTCACCTGTACCTCCCAGCCAACGCTATGGGTACTCTTCTTCCCCCTTAGCCCCCCGAGCCACAAAGGGCCCACACACACTAACCAGAGAATCAGCTAGTCCCTTCTCACCTCGCAATGTCGAGCTACCACTCCTCACTAAGTTGGGTATCCCAACTCCCACAAGCTAAGTCAGTCAAGTATAAATTTTTGTAGCATAACGTTACGCAAATAGAAGAGATCATCATCATTTTCCTCCCTCTGTTATATAGAGTTTAGAAGTCCCTTACTTTCCCAAATTCCCATTTTATTTAATGTTTAATAAATTAATTCATAAAAATCCTCCCCGTACATGTGTCACCCATCCCCTTCATTCCTCCATAAATTAATTTCATTAATTAATTAATTAATTACCCCTATTTCCCTCACTCACCTAAAGGCACTCCTAGAATCTCTCTTAGGTGTCCCCATATCCCTTACAAGTCTTAATGACTTTCTCCCTTATTAATTTACTAGTTGAGTTTAAATTAGAAAGTTCTTAAATGCTAGATACCTTACTAAGTTAGATTATATGTTTTTTCCTTGTGTTTCCCCTTTATTTTTATGTTTCCCTCTTTTTCCTAGTTTCCTAATTATTTTAGATTTCCCTCTTTCCCCTTTTTATTTAAACTCAAAAAGGCATGTGCAGAAACTTACCCTTTTTCCCTTTTTCTTTTATATGGATAAATTTTTAATTAGCATAATATAGTAAAACAATTATTTCCCCTTTTTAAATTTTATCCCAAAAAAAATTATAAGTCAATTTAATTGCTTACCCCCTTCTTGTCACAAGATTAATGAAGATTATTATTATTATTATTATTATTATTATTATTATTATTATTATTATTATTATGTGTGTGTGTGTGTGTGTGTGTTTTAAATAAATAGATAAAATTTTACCACCCGTATAATTTAGACCTAGACTTTATTTTCCTAGGTTGGGCGACATTTTATTAGGGGAAAAGTTTTAAATCTTCCTTGACACGTTATTCATCCTAAAGACATCTAAGTTTATCCAATTATTAAATAACAATGCGACGTGCCCTTCAGGACGCACTAGGTGCTCCAAGGGTGCCACTCGCCTCTTTTTGTTTCTCTTGCGTGATGTGCCCTTCGGGACGCACTACATGCTCCAAAGGTGTCACTCGCCTCTTTCCATTTTTCTTGTGCGACGTGCCCTTCAAGACGCACCATGTGCTCCAAGGGTGCCACTCGCCTCTTGAATGACTTGGTAGACATCAAAAACCCTTGGAGTCAATACTCCGCCAGGTAATCTTGTGGGAGACTAAGGGCCTCTAAGGAATAAGTCCCCTGCCTTATTGCATGCCCTTTAGAATCATCGTGAGCGACTGTCGCAATCTGGCCTCATGGCATCGTGGGTCCTCTCGAACTAGATAATTGTTAACCTACAGTTCGAACCACGGCGGGAGTGCTAGTAGTTTGTGGCAGGTTTATGTCCAAACCTCTCCCTCAACATATATGGTAGTCTTGTATGACCCCTCTACTCCACATTTGAGTCTGGTCGACAAGCTATCGTCAGCCTGCATCATCAATGAATCATGTCAGAAATATATCCATATCATATCATCTCATCATATGCACTAATATCACATATAAAACAATCAAACCCCAATGGTTCACTCCCCGACTTGATCCGGAGTCCAAGGGGTTCCATTGATGCCTCTTCATCCTCGAGGTCCAAAATCCTACACACTCAGGAAAATCAAGTCAATAGCACATGTCTATGTCAACGCAGCATAATAACATGTCATCAACTCACAACGCCTCATAATCATAATCAAATGCCCAAAAGTATAATAATCTGGATCACTTGCAAGCAAGTGTCCTCAAAGAATAAGTTTGTTCAGTGCACGCAAGAGCGGGATGTTACAGATGCACACCAAAAATATTTCATTCAACCATTTGATACAGTAACACAATGGAGAAAAACACTATTGGTTCACTTAAACATTACACCAAGTCCAATTAAGAATTCAATGAAACAAATTCATTGCACTATGCATCAAGCACACTTTATCAAACAATAAGAATGGATTATTTTGGACCACATAGCAATCGGGATATTTGATGCCAAGATTAGCATATTTTCTATGTATTAGATTCAACTATGTTTGTGGACCTCGGGCATATAAAAAAAGCAAAGAAACTTGTTGTGTGTGTTTGTCAAATACATAAATTAATATGGAAGACCACTCGATAAAATCAAGATACTAAATCAATACTCTTAGCAACTCCAACTATTGTTGTTGGAATGTGCAAGTGTGGAAGCCTACATGATATGAATACTCTGCACATGTATTGAAAATAGACCGACTGTTGACTATGTGAGGGACATACTTGTATGAACAACATTAATACGACCATAGAAAAATATTTTGTCCAACCTAAAAAATCGCCAATTAAAAATGCTTTTGACTAGGAAATTGTCCAAAGATAAATAGATCACAGAGTTGAGATTGCAACAATGCGAAGAGCACAATGATCATTTGATAAATTGTTATTTCCTCATATATCATCCACCTTTTGAATAGGGGTAATCATAAACAAAAACCATTGAGTAGTTGACAGATAAATAACACATTTGGTTTGCATTTCTTCTAAATCCCTGCCCTTTCCTCATAAATTAGAGCAAACCAGTGTGCCATAAATCACAAAGATTTCATGCAAATTATGACGCTTGTCCCAATAACCCAGGAAGAACTATTGGAAGTGAGAAGATGTAAAAGTGTGACAATGTGAGAAGAGAAGTTGTATCAGTTATCTACACTAGGTTTGAAAATAGACCAATTACAGGCTCTACGGGGCATGCACATCTGCGGAAGTGTTTATGACATAGCTCTGCCAACTACACAAGTGCCAAGGCACCCAAGTGCACCATTTCCAGACCATAAGTGGATTGAATTCTCAACGCGACAGTTGAAAGTGTGGAATCCTTGTAAAAGAACTGAAAATAGAACAAGTATTTTCTTCACAGAGCATATGCTAGTGAACAACATCATAATATCACAACAGCAAAAGTTTCCACACAACCTAAAAAAAAAAAAAAGACTTAGTATTGGAAGTCAAGGTATGTAGAAGTGCAGCAGTGTGGGAGCATGAGTCGTATCAGTTCTCTGAACAAGGTTTGAAAATGGACCAAGTGATAAATAGACAAAGAACCATCTCTGTGGGGCATAAACATGTGCAGAAGTGATGACATTTACTTGGAAATTGTTCTAAATCACTACCCTCTTCCTATAAATCCACTATATCTACATATAAATGCATTTCACTACAAAATCTATGAAACATAAATAAGCCAGACAGCTCGAACTGCTTCAAGGCCAAATGAATAACGCATATTTACTGAAATGTCTTTTCCAGACACATGAATAACCTTCGGAACACAATTCACCATAAATAGAAACCATTACACGGTCCATAGAAAAACGTGACATCTAGTTTGCACCAGTTCTAAATCATTGTCGGTTACTCCTAAATCCGATCAAATCAATGTGCCATAAATGGCATGGACACCCTCCAAATTACGTATCTTGTCGCAACTCTTGGTGTGGAACTATTCACCATGCGTATGTGCGAAAGCACAACACCCCGCAAGAACCATTGGCATCCATGCTCCACACAACGCTCGAAAATAAACCATTTTTTTCCTATGCACATGACATACCTATGCATAGCATGGAGGTAGGGGACAAATATCTATGCCAATTGTAGATATATCGTCATAGAAAAATCCTCCACACAACCTGGAAGAAAAAAACAACTAAACAATCCCTAGTGCCATATGAAAATGCATCCAACCTAAAAAAAGAATTTATTTACATCATATGTTAAATAATGTGTTTCTCCCTAACTTTACACCCATGTTATCTCCATAGAATCAAGCAATCGAAAAATAAAAAATAACAACACAAGCTCAAAACAACACACCTATTTTGTTTATGCTTAACAATGATTCTTTCTAACCCATGCAATGTCTGAAATAACCCTTCGTTGACTTAAATTAATTATGAAAAGGAAAAATAAGAATCAACATATAGCATAAAATGCAGATGATTTCATACCCTCTCACATAGATTTCTAGAAACCCCAAAATTAGAACTCCTGCAAGTCGCGAATCGCAGCACTTGAAAATTCATAACAACTCCATCTTTCTTAACCATAATAGATGACATGGTAAATAAACGCATTAAGCAACCAAAAAAAAAAGTGAACAATACAACCTAAAAACAACACACCTTCTCTCCTTGTTTACCTTTGAGTGTTTTCAACCCACACATTTTTGTAACATCCCTTGGTTGACTTGACTTGCTTCTGAAGAAACAAAATAATAACCAACTCCCAATTTTATCTTACACATACAACAAAACAACACTCCACCATTCGATTCAGAAACACATTAGAATTAAATGCACTATACATAAAGCACACCCTATCAAGCAAAAACTAGAGAAATTGATTGTACTTGTCTAAAATACATAAATTAATATAGCACCCAACTAGTTAAAAGCAAGATATTAGATGCCCAGGATTTCTTAGCCACTCAAATATATTTGTAAAAGCCCAAAAACTAGATGTTTTGCAAGTCACCAACTGCAGCACTTGTAACTTGGGAAGAACCTCCTCTTCCTTTCTTAGAGTAGACTATATCATGATCAAACCCAAAGAATTCAACAATTAATTAGAACAAAAGAATTCAATTAAAACTCCTTGTAACCTGTAAAAGCTCTTGCAAAAATTCATGTCATATAGTACACAAAAATCCCTTCAAAATTTATGAATCGTACTAAATTTAATGAACAATCAAAACACAATAATATATAAATAGTAAATATATATGCATATTGTCTGGCCCACATATTTAAATGTCACCAATTACCAACTAACACGGTATCAAGCTTCGGAAACTGTGATAGACTTAGAACTTTGAGACTTGTATATGCACTCATTCCAACCATCTGCTAAACGTGCATAATCAAATTACCTACTAAATTCTCACTATCACCCCGTGAATAAAATAGTGTTTTGATGGACCAATCAAAAGAAAGGAGGAAAAACACCAATTTTTTGGTCAATACAAATACAAAAATAATTGCTATAGTCCTAGACCTTCGACAGAGACTAATAATATGTTGAAGATAGAATGTATGGATGAACATACATATGTTTGTATGCATACATAATATTAAATCTCATATTTGAATAGAGTATCTTTGTATGTACACACATTATTAAATTCCAACTTTTGAAAAGTTTGAATTTAAAATAATAAAAGTATATTCTACAATTTAATACAATGCAAAGGCATCTTTTCTTAAATAGAGTATCTTTGTATGTATACACATTATTAAATTTCCACTTTTGAAAATTTTGAATTTGAAATAATAAAAATATATTCTACAATTTAATATAATGCAAAGGTATGTTTGTCATGAAAGTTACTTAAAATTTGTGAAAAGTGGTACTAAATGAGAACAATAACAATCCAAACTAAAAACAATATCACATAACTATTTTAGTTTTACAAGTTCACTGCTAAGTTTAAAGCTTAAATTTGAATAATACATAGTGATGTATGAGAGTAAAAGACAATGAGTTATTGGTATATAAAGAGTTTGTTTATAGACCAAGTTTAGGTTTAGGTTCTTTGGTCTTGATAATTTTGTTTTTTTGAGATATTGTTTTAAAGGATCAATCAAAAGAGAGGAAAAAGAGCACGAAATTTTTGGTCAACCTAAAAACAATTGCTATAATCATAGACCTTGAATAGGGACTAATAATATGTTGAAGATAGAATATATATATATAGGCGTATGTTTGAATAGAGTATGTTTGTATGTGTACACATTATTAAATTTCCACTCTTGAAAAGTTTGAATTTGAAATAATAAAAATATATTTTACAATTTAATACAATGCAAAAGTATTTTTGTCTCCACTCTTAAAAAGTTTGAATTTGAAATAATAAAAGTAAATTTTACAATTTAATACAATGCAAAGGTATTTTTGTCATGAAAATTATCTATAGTTTGTGAAAAATGGTGCTAAATCAAAATAATAACAAATTTCAAATTGAAAGAATATCACATAACAATTTTAGTTTCACAAGTTGACTGCTAAGTTTAAAGCTTAAATTTGAATAATACATAGGGATGTAGGAAAGGAAAAGACAATGGGTTATGGGTATATAATGGGTATACAAGAATTTGCAAATAGACTAAGTTTAGGTTTAGGGTTTTGGTTTTGATTATTTTGTTTTTTGAAAAATGTTGACGATATAAAATGAAACAAATTTCTAGAAAACATATTAGTTTTTTTTGAAAATGAAAGTTATTTAAAAAGGGTTTTGAAAAGAAACATGCATATTCCATTTAAAATGGAGTAATCAAAACAAACGGATTTTCTAACAATTGCTCATGTTTCATTAAAAATGTTTATGGAGAAAAATGGATTCTCTAACAACCGCTCATGGATTCTCTAACAATTGTTCATGTTTCATTAAAGATATTTATAGAGAAAAATAGATTCTCTAACAAACTCTCATGTTTCATTAAAGATGTTTATTAAAAAATTCATTATTTATTAAAATTTAATAATAATAATAATAATTTTTAACTAATTTTTTTTAAAGTTTAATGAGTTTCAATATTTGTTTAAACAACTCTTTTTTTTTAAAATATATCAAAACTTAGTTACCCTCCTTTCAATGTTTACTTTTCATAATAACCACAATTACAAATATCACATATTTAATACTAAGGATAAAAGAAATAGGTTCTCTCGTTGAATTTCCAGCTATATGATATTAGTGAATGTTTAAAATATGATATTAAAAAATATTTCTAAAATTATAAATGCATGGTATTGAATATTACTAGTATGTTTATATTATAGGTATATTTAAAAAAATGTTATTAAGTATTTGTTCATTTCTAAACTATGTATAAGTATGAAGTCATTATTTATTATGAGTTTTATTTATGTTATTATGGAAATTGAAATAGTACAAGGAAGATAATAATCATTCTTCACAATCATTTAAACTACTTCTAATTTACTTTCAAAAAAAAAAAAAAAATCATAATACTTGGAAATGTAGCTAAAAATACTTTTTCCCTATCTTCATTTCTTTATTTTTATAATTTTTTTCTAATAACATTTTTTTGAAAAAAATAAAACAATTTAACATTAATCCATACATAAGATTAATCAGTTTCATGACTATTAGTAAAGAAATTTTCGCTCAGAAAGAGCTAGCCATTTCTTCGAGAAAAAGGAGACGTCGACCGAAAAAATCACTCTTACTCGTCCAAGTAGAATTACCCACACGGGGTTAAAATTTGATTATTTTAAGGTTTTATTTAAAAAAAAATTATGTTTTAGTATTTTTCATTAGAATTGGTTATATAAATTTGTGTTAAATTATAATTTTTAATTGTTTAAATTGTATTTTTAAATGCATAAATTATTTCTGAGATTAAGATAATCTCATAATATGGTCTTAATCACTCAAATTTACAAATTCAATAATTTCTTATAGGATTTCAAGCAAAATTAATAACTTAAAGTACATAGTTTGGAACAAAAGATATTATGAAAAACTCTAAAACACTTATACAAACTTAACCGCTCAAATCTGCAGAACAACCATTTCTCACAAGATTTCGGACAAAATCGAACAAAAAAAAATACTAAAAGATAGAACTTTTAGAATATTGCTTATACCAAGGCCACAGTTTCTCTTTGATCCGTATACCCAGACATAGCTTTACACTTTACATGGATTTCAAATATTTACAATGGTAGTATTATTATTAGTCCATGTCATGGGATTATAGCAATGAGTTTGTCTTTTATGTGACATTGATGTGATATTAATTTGTCTTTTACCATAAATTTGGGTATGCAATGTAATGTTTAACATAGGAAAACAAATATACATTTTTGGATATAATAAAAATATTGGTGTTTCTCATTTTTAACTGTCTTTCAATATATAGAATTAATTACATAATCAATAAATTTCACCAATCACCACATTTAAATATATTTATATTTATGTAGAATAAAAAGTTGTACTATGTATTTATTATTATGCATTATTATATTTATATTATATTTATTATCTAATATATTATTTATTATTATATTTATAATATAGTTATTATATTTATGAATATTATATTTTCATTTAGCTTTTTGACAAAAAAATATGCATTACTTGTGCATTTATTTATACTAAGTTTCATTGTTTAACATGTATTTCTCAAATATTAATTAATTAGGCAGGGACTGTGTTGCCATGCAACCCTTATTATATATGTAAGAGGGCAAAAAAAAATTAATCATCCATAAATAAATAAATTGTACTACCTTTTCACAAACTTCCATTGGTAATATTATATACATAAGAGGACAAAAGACTAACCATAAATTTCACGACGTTGAAGCTGACGCAGCCCATAGAGAGATCAGCAAAAACACAAAAAGAAAATCGTCATACAATTTTGTATGTAATTGTCAATCTTGTATAACAATATTCACTTGAATTTTTATATCAGGATAGAAAATTTATACAGTGTTAACAATATACACTTCAGTCTCTATAAAAGATAGGAAATAGTCATGAAATTTTGTAAGTAATTATCAAACTTACATAACAATATTCACTTAAATCTCTATAAAAAGATAGAAAATCTGCATAACTCTAACAATATGTACTTGCATCTAGAAAATTTGCACATAGAGCATTAAAAAGCACACAATCTAAAAATGTAGGTAGGATAATGATAGTATGCACTTGAATCTAGAAAATCTGCACAGTAACATAGACTTTAAAAAGTACACAACCTAGAAATGTACATAGAATAATGAATAATAATGAATGAATTGCATCAGCACTTCATTTCACAGCAGCTATGGCAGAGCCGGTGCTCATAGAATTAAAAGTAGATTTTAAACATGAATTTGATTAGGTTGGTTCTATGAATTCTGGTTATTTTATTTGTTTGTTTATTTAAATATTTTTTTATTTGATAGAAGTTGAAATGCATTATCGCTTATTGGAGATTTCGTTTTTGTTTTGAATTTGTAACAGTAACTTAATATCAAAATCTATATTCTATGTTATTTTAAATAATTGTATATTATATATGTTGTGAAAACAAAAGCTGTAAATTGATTTTAGAATTTCTTTTAATCAGCTATACAGAATATGAATACTATTCTCATAATTCCGATCTTACTTATCCAAAAAGAATATGAAAACCATTCTCATAATCCCAATTTTACTGGTCCAAAAGTAAGTAAATTTACTACATAATCCATGAAGAGTCTAACACAGACAACGCCATGATTAATTTAGTAACATTTTAACTTAAAACACTCAAATTTCTATGTTATAATTGTGTGATTCATTAAAATCTAATTTAGTAGAATAAAGTGTCCAAATTATTATTAAAATATCTTCTTGTAAAATTATTATTAAAATATCTTCTTATGAAATATACTACTTAATAAATAACATATTTAATTTCAACTATATTGAAATGAAAATTATTACTACAAATATAAGATCATATGTCTTTCCTATGTAAAGAGTATTGTAGTAAATATATGACCATATATCTTTCCTCTTTAAAGAGCATTGTCACTATATTTGTAGCATAGTGTAATTTTAAGTTGTATGGACTATTTATTAATTATTTTAAGTTGCTTTAAGTTAAAGATAATGTTAAGTTTTAAGGTTTTGATTTTAAGAGTATTGTAGTAAATATATGACCATATATATTTCATCTTTAAAGAGCATTGTCACTATATTATATTTGTAGCATAGTGTAATTTTAAGTTGTATGGACTATTTATTAATTATTTTAAGTTGCTTTAAGTTAAAGATAATGTTAAGTTTTAAGGTTTTGATTTTAAGGTTAAATATATTTTATATTTTATGTGATTAGAAACAAATGTTTTAATAAAAACAAATCAATACCCACTTAAAGAATATTAAGGAGAGAAATACTTTAATAAAATACATCAATACTAACTTAAAGAATATCAAGGATATTAATGTTTATTGTTTTGAGAAGTAATTTAAAAAGTATGGATACATATTATAATGCTTTGAGAAAATGAAATCATCCCACAATAAGTCACCTTTACACTTACACAATTGTCTTTGCATCTTTTACATATTTTTGTTTTTGTTTGGTGACAAATTGTTGAACATGTAATAGAGTCCAAAGCTTCCTTAGCTTCTAACAATGTCAACATCTAGTCAATTGTTTGATACAAATACTCATACCATAAACCCAAACATTACTAGCTAGCCAAATAGCAAGGATCTAAGTTAAAAGAAAAATAAATTTGTATAGATTGATGTGAAGGCATGGGAATGGGATGGGGTTTTTATACTATATGTGTCAGTTAATTTTAGAAGAAATGTAAACATTTTATGATTTTGATATTTTTAGAGAATTTCATTAAAATTTGGTTATAGAAGAATTGTTAGAATTTTAATTGTAAAAATGAATTCAGTGATCTTAAAAACCTCTATTGCATTTAGATTATACAATCTTAACCATTGAAATCTACAATTCTAACAATTAATAAATAGATTTCTAACAATTAATAATCAAATTTTAACAAAAATGATAATAAAAAAAAACTATTTCATAACATGTTTCAACTATAGTATTAATTTTATATAAAACCAGGAACAAAAACTAATATCATGTAGTGCAAAACATGTTCTTATTGCTCATCTTGAACCTCCTATCAATGGAGACATTTTCTCCCATTTGAAATGATAGATATGAGATGTGCACAGTCTATCCATCGCGTAATGATAGTTCAAACTTACGGGTTCTTATGAAAGGATCACGTTACAAGAAGAGAATCAATATGTCTAGTTAGAGTAAAGGTAACATGATTTCGATTTTCATAAGCCCAAATGTTATATAAATATGCGGAGGGTTTGAACCAATGGATGATTATGTTGGCTTGTTATGTACCATATTTTCTCCTTCTTCATCAAAATCAAATCCCTGGAAACAATTAAATATATCAATTCACTAATAGGCTTTTTCATCAAAATCAAATCCCTGGAAACAATTAAATATATAATTCACAATTAAATATATAATTCACTATTAGGCAAACAAAAAGAATTCTAAAAAATGAGAAAACCATCTCACAAGATTCATCAGTTAAAACTAAACCATAAAAAGCATAAGTAGATGTTGCTGGAGCAACGAAGTACAATTCATGGAATACGAAATTTCCTGAAGGACCAG
>ML782429.1:275258-313093 GCA_009831015.1 Picea engelmannii
GCCTATGGAAATATTTTTTTTCCAAATTTTTTTTATGAAAAGTTAATATTATATTTGAGAAAAATAATTAAATTTTCAATAATATTAATTAAAATAGATTAATCTAATTTTTCGAATTATTAATTTTTCATTTATAATAATTATGAATAAAAATTATTTTAAATAATTAAAAATATTTAATTTAAAAATTAATACTAAAAATTATTTTAAATAATTAAAAATATTTAATTTTAACTTATTAAATTATAATTTTTTTATAAAAATTAATTTGAACACCAACATATTGAATTTTAAAGTGAATCATTAGTACCACTCAAGCTATATGAAATTTATTTTATTAAATATTTAAGCATTTTATTAGCATTTTGAAAATTGAAATTTAAAATCATATTTAGTTTTGAGTAATGTGTTTTTTTAATAATAAGAAATAAAAAAAAATAAGGAAAAAAATAAGATTGAAAATTATTTTAAAATTTAAAATTATATTTAATTTTGAGTAATATTTTTTTAAAATGATATCAAATAAAAGGAAAAAGAAAAAAATAAGATTGAGAATTATTTTTTATTGCATTCAAAATGAGAGAGATGTATAATAATATACAAAATAGTAGAGAGATAAAGTAATTAAAATTTCAAAAAAATATATTATACCCAAAAATTATATTTACAATATGTAGGATCAAATACTTCACTGTAAACATTTTTAAAAAAATTTGAAGGGACAAATCTTTTCCAAAAATTTTAAATTAAAAAAAATATATTGACTTCAAAACTTAATCTCTCTAAACACATGATAAATCAGAAGCTAACATGAATTTACACTCATTAAATAAATATCATAAAATTTAAAAATATATTATATATATATATGAAAATTATAATTTTTATAAATAATTTTTTTAAACATATGTTTTAGAGTTCCACTTCACTTTTTAACCAAGTTAAGGAACATTTAAAAGTACATATAAAGATAGTTTGATCAGTTTATTGTAAATATAATTTTAATTTGTATGTATGGAAAAAGGTGTGAACATAATTTATGATATAGGATGTCTAGGATATCTAAGAACACACCATAGATGCACAGTGATTCTATTGGAGACTTGTGTGGTGAGTCCCAAGAAGACTTGCAAGAAGTTTCCATAAGCATGGCATGGCATAGTGCTCAGATAGAAATTTTCAAGATGGATGTAGGTTAGTTTTATGAATTTATGAATAGGTTTTAAATTTATTATATATAAATTTAAAATTATATATAAGTTAAAAAGTTATTTAAAAGAAGTATGGTATGTTTGTAAAAAAAAAATTAAATTGTTATTTTCTTTTTTTTTTATGTTAATGTAAAAAAAATTTAAATATTTTTGTTTTAGTATGGATATGATTGTTAATATTAATAAGATAAAGGTTATGATAATAAATCCAAGAAGATCATTTAGGATAATTCCATGTATGTTAACAATAGTTTAGTGGTATTGTGAAAAAGATAAATAGAGTGGAAATTTTATTTTGGTCTTGAAAACAATTGCAAATCTGCATATCTTTGGTTATGGGATAAAAAGAAACTCCTCTTTGAGACTTTTGTCACTATTTTTATCTTATATGGGTGTGAAGTTTGGGGTCCCATCTCTATAGAATTGTGGAGAAAGATAAATGAAATCTAGAAGCCTTTTATAGCTAATAATATTAAAATCAATGGAAATACACATAATCATATCCTCCTCATAAAAGTCAATATTTTCCCCATTGACTGTTTGGCTATGACTAGGCACTTTATGTGCAACAACAAGATCTAAAAAACATGGAAGACAAGAGGTTTATCAACATTGCCTCAAACTCTAGTCAAAACTCGATGAATAGGTCACTTTGCATATCGATAATATTAAACATGTTATTACATCCAAATTTAAGGAGAAATTGTGGTGTAATAAAGAATTATAAAATAAGACAAAATTAAAAAACTATATTAAAAAGGTGATTAATCCTAATTTGAAAGATCAAAAATATCTATTTATTTTCATTAGTATGATAAATCTAGTCTATGGTGATTATATGTTTGTAGTGAATCCGATATAAGGTGATTGAATCTGGTGTGTGTATCTAGTCTACAGTGAAGGAGGATCGCATTGGGAAGAGAAGAGACTCTTTTAAATTAAAATACCTTGGGTTTAAGAATTTCCCAATTAAAATACCTTGGGTTTAATGAACTTTGACGTTCTCTTCTTAATGGAAAACTATGATAAAATTTGCACTTTGGACCGTGCTTTTGCTAGATCTCACGAATATCACAATGAACCGCGATGTCTAAAAAAAAAAAAAGGACAAACATATATATAGATCTGGGTACGGTGACAAAATATGCTTTTGGTTCGTTCATACTCTCGATGTGATAGATCACAGATAAAATTTTCTATGGCAAAAATCACATATATTATCTAGGTATTTATCCGGTCTACATAGCTAGTCTACAGTGAAAATAATATAATTCGGCATGAAATGAAATAATGTATTTGGTATAGTGTCGGTGAATTGCATTCAGAAGTTGATATCTAATTGATGTGGTGGACTATTCAACCCTATAGTGAATTAGGTGTACAAGTTTTTTATTTATTTCCTTTGTTTTTCAATATGAGTAATTCACTATTGATACTAAAATCGATTAAAGGTCTTAACAAAGTAACCCTAAATAATTTATATGAATATACATAATCATTAGAAAAACGTAGAGAAGCTAGAGAATCCAACTTCAAAGTAATTTAGATTCAATGCTTGATAATAAATTTAG
The DNA here is from genome assembly GCA_009831015.1 of Picea engelmannii. Classification (NCBI taxonomy): domain Eukaryota; kingdom Viridiplantae; phylum Streptophyta; class Pinopsida; order Pinales; family Pinaceae; genus Picea; species Picea engelmannii. Next base: position 278,041 of record ML782429.1, read on the forward strand.
ATCTTTATAAGATAAGATTTAGAGACAAATAGACAATAAAATATTAGGGTTTGAGACTCTTGCAGAAAATGGAGGTTAGATTACAAGAAATAGAAAAACAAAACCAAGAATAGAAACAATAAGGCAGGAAGAAGAGGTTGAAGAAAATTGTAATCTTAGGGACAAGATTAAAGAGATAGAAGAAAATATGATTAAAAATTTGGCCCTAAATAGTGTGGAATGCAAATTAGATATCAAACATATCAAAGAGGTAAATAATAAGCTTGTAAAATTATACCATGAGCGTAAAAAAATAGCCTTGAACCTCGTAAGTTTTGGTATAAAATAATAGAAATATGAGGACACACTATCAATAGTCAAGGAGGAACTAAAAAATAAATCGTAAATTGAAACAATTATGACATACTCAGTAAAATTATGAGCTTAAAAGGGTCATGTTGGGCCCTTCGTTTTTGGATGTGAAGTTGCACAAGAAGGACTACAGTCCCATTTTTGGTTTAGCACGAGTTGCGCAAGCTACAGAAGAAGTTGGATAATGGAGCAAGGAAAAGTAACAGAAATCAGTTGCGGAAAGGGATAGTGCAATGCCAGCAAGGCAAAAGCAGTAACAACATAACAAGAAAACATGTGAGCCCAAAGCCAGAACATCCCAATCAACTTATATATATGAGATGTATACGATTATAAAAGGGTTCTTAGTTCTTGTTCTTGTTGGGTTGGGTTGGTTAGTGTTGATAGGTTGATTTTTGTTGTTGTTAATCAAATGTTGTACATGTAATTTGTATACGGTTGTGGTTAGATAGAGCTCTATGATATGAGTCCGGAGTCAGAAGTATGTAACAGAGTACCAAGTTGTATCTTTGAGATTGTATTCGATAAGTTATGAAGATAATAGATGAAGAAGGACCCGAAATTTTGAAATATAATGTGTCATACTGGGTTTATGCTTATGCATTGTATCTTTACAATACTTCTTTATGCTTGATAAGCTCAATATGATGTCTCTGTGTATGAATGTTTTTCACAACTTAAGTATTTTCGGTTCTTGTATGCATTAGTTCAGATCTGGTCTATAATTGGTTTATCTTGTGCAAGATCATGGTGAATCTTGAAGGTTCTGGGAACCCACCCAAGTATTCTCCTTGCCCTTCCCTATCCTTATGTCTTGGTTGCGCTTTGGGTGAGACTTATTCTCTTCAGAGGAGATGAAGATATCAATGATCTAGAATACATGGTACATTTTGTTGGTAACCTGAGAAGGACCCTGGTCTGATCAATTCTGCTCCAAAAAAAATGGTTTCGTTGTCGAGACTTGCATTTAGGGAGAATGCTTCTGCGGATTCACAGATCTAATATTCACCAATGGTGGGAGAGTAATTGTGACGCATTCATATGGAAAGAAGTGGAGCTGAGAGGAAAATATGTGAAAGACACATAGGAGGTAGTCTTTTACTCAGAAAGATCGAGTGACCAGTACGAGATATTCTAGGTTAAGTTCCCAGAAGAACTTTTCCACTGGATAGATAGGCTCCAAGAATCTCTGGAATTCCAAGAACAAGTCAAGAATACCTGTGCTTGGGATATAGAAAATATTGAAGCACTTCATCAGTTGGATAGCCCAGTAACGCGAGCAATCGATTTCTAGGTCAATACCACATTAGAAGGATACATTATCGAGTTTGCAGCTGAGAAACATCAATCTTTTTCACGAGCAGAAGTAGATTTCAAGAAAGACGCAAAGGGAAGAATGTTGAGAGAAATCCCCTTGTGGATTAAGGTTTTCTTGATGGAAGAGGGGATGTTGACTATGCCCCCGACTGAGATGGTACCGTAAACACCCTCGCTTGGTGGGTGAGTTTGGGGTGGAGTCATGGCCTGAGAGAGGGGAGAGGGTTCTTTGAAAAATGGGGGAAGAAACAAGAAATGGACTCAAGAGATGAGCGAGCCTTGAAAAGAGTCTCCATAGTTGAGAAGTGGTGGCGGGGTAAGATAAAGAAAGCAGTAAAATAGTCCGAGAATTTGCGGAAAGAAGTCAGACCAGGAGAAGTAGAGGAAGGACAGATGGAAGAGTTGCGAAAGATGAGAAGACAGGAAAGACTGGCTAGTCAAACATTAAGTGAGAGAGAAGTGCAGAGAGAAAGAAGTCCCTAGGAGGGTGGACAAGAAAGAGAAGGTGTAGAAGCAAGGGAGAAGGAAGTCGGCATGGATCTTGGAGAGGAAAGAGAAGATTCAGCCCCAATGCCAGGAAATGTTGGGAATCTGACTGAAGAGACCGCTCCAACGGAAGAGAACGAGACCCCCCAAATCAAAGAAACCTGCCCCAAAGCCAGTGTCGCCAACCCCGAATCACCCATACCCCAAGTGTCTTCTATACAAGTGGTAAATTTGATACTACCTTCTTATGTTATTTATGTTCCAGTACAACTAGTTAATCAATCACAACCAAGAAGTGCAAGTACAGGGAGGATATTGGGATCCCCTGGTAGGTCGCAACTAGGACCGTTAGGTTTTATTTTGATAGGAGTAGCAAGATCAACAATGGCTAGTAACACGGGAGGTCGATTGCTCGATACCCATAATTCTGGGGTAAAGGAGACAAAGATGTTGAGCAGCATTGGTTCTTGTGTGAAGCAATCTTGAGGTCCAGAGGGACTTCGAATGTGAATAAATTGGTTTAATTCTAGACTACCTTGAGAGGTTGTGCTCTCAAATGGTACATGAAGGTTATTGAGCCAGGATTGATAGGAATGCAAGGTCAAGCATTCACACTTGACCAGGTACGAAAAAAGTTCATAGCGGAGTTTATGCTACCTCAGTCAGAACAACAAGCTTTGTCTAAGTTGCGCAAGACTCAGCAAAGGGAAGGTGAATCGGCCTGGGAATATAGCCAGAATTTTAAAGATGATATAGGGAGGTTAGCACATCCAATTCATGAGGAACATCAAAGAGAATGGTATATTCAGGGATTGCTACCTCTGACACGGATTCTGTTAAAGCAACAACGGATAGCCACTTTGGCAGATGCCTTGGAAAAATCAATGAAGATTGAAGCCATGGAAGGATATCTGGGGAGCCTGAGAGTGACTAGACCCCCAGTAGATGAAAATTTGGCACAATTACAAGGGAAAATATCAGCGCTTACAGAAAATATTCAAGAATTGATGATACCTAGACCAGGATGACCGCAGGTCTAGTGTACTGGATGTTACATAAAAGGACATCTGGTGAACAAATTTCCACAAATGAGGGGAATGGGACCTCCTCAGAATCCGATGGGACCCTCACCAGGACCCACGGGAGGAGTTGTGCAAGTATCTGTGAATTTACCATTCCATAACCCCACCCCATATCATGTTTTTCCAAGTAGCCAAGCAACGCCAGCAATTGAGTATTGCGAGATTTGTCGAATCCATGGGCATGGACCGATACAGTACCCCGTTATTCAGAAGTATTCAACAGTATCGAATACTGTACATTGTGATTTTTTTGCATCTACCACACATACTACCAATCAGTGTAGAGCATTGGATGCACTTGCGGACAGGTTGGATCGAACAACATTCGGGGTGAATGAAACCCCTCAGGGACTGGAAAGAGGTCTAGGAGGTGGGACCGGAAGAGACTTCAGAGGTGGAAGAACTGGGGGAAGAGGACCAATTAGATGCTACAAATGTGATGAGAAAGGCCATATGGCTAGAGACTATCCTCATCTAAGGCAGCCATGGTGGTCTCACTGCAGAACCAATGGGCACGCAACTGAAGACTTCCTAGAACTAATTGCAAAATGGGAAGATCGAGTATGTCAATGAGGAACTAACCTCATTAGTTCATAGATCAAGAGAGTTATTAGGGGACAACTTCCCAACCAAAATATTGTCACTTGAGGAGGGGAAAATACTAGCGTTGATGTTGATAATTTACCTCTAATCCAGAAAACATCGCCTAAGGATTCAAGAAGACAGGTATGATCCTCTGAAACAGAAGTTGTTCATTAAAAAAGACATAGAATTATTTCAGAATATCCTATCCCTGATATGAAAGAGAAACCCCCTCAACCTATTGTTTAACCTAAGATTGTGAAAGTCCCTGCTTCACCCCCTACACCCAGAAACCCTGTGGTATCAATAAGCCAACCTGAGAAACCACAAAATGTAGTCGACCTTTGGTTTTAGTTATTTTTTTATATTCTTGGGAATGACCAATTGACAGAAAAGTTGTGCAATGCACTGTACCTAGTTCTAGGGAATGAAGAATCTACAGAAGCAAGAATACAAACTAATCTTCCCGAGAAGAGTACTCAGAGAGTGAAGAGAAGGAAAGTACGAACTGGAAAAGAGTTTAGATTAGTAGCCAAGATAGAAGAGTTTGAGATTAAGAATATTATGTTAGATCTAGGATTTGATGTTAACATACTTCCTAAAAAGAATTGGGAAGCCTTAGGAAAACCCCAGTTGACATATTCCCCAATCCAGCTAAGAATGGACAATCAATATTGTATTTTCCCAATAGGAAGACTAGAGAATGTGGAAAGAGATGTTGCGAGAGTGAAGACTGTATCTTATTTTGACGTGATCGAAATCATGGGGGATAAGGACCTTTATCTTGCACTACTTGGTATTGATTGGGCCTATGAAAACTATGTGGTGATTGACCTAAAGAAAGACACTGTGACATTTGAAGGAGACAGAATAAAAGTAGTTCAACCCTTGGATCTGTATGTAGGCCCTCGATACATGGAGCCAACGGACAACAATATGGAGGGAGAATATTTGGATCAGTTGTACATTGTAACAGCATGAACAAGAGAATATTACATAAATCCTATTGTTGATGGATCAGTAAGTTGGGGGAGTATACAATCAGTGGATGAATATTCAGAACTGGCATTTGACAGTTGGCAACAAGGCTCATATGAAAAAGAAGATGTGCAATTGTTAGGGAAATTAGATGGGTTGGAACCGAGGTCAGATAACACCCAATATATTATGGTACCTCAAGACTTAACAGTTTGTTGGTCCACATGGAAGAAAAGGTAGTGAAGGATCAAAGGATCTTAGTGTTGGATTTAGCCCTCCAGGACACCCCTGCCAGATGGTGGGCCAATCACAAATCCCTACTCGAAAATTGGGACGATGTGAAGCAAGTTATCAAATATATATTTCAATATAAGGAGAAACTGGAATCAGAGATGTGGACGGATTTCCAAGTTGTACAATTGTTCAATGGACAGTCTGATCCTAAAGCACATATTCAACAATGTGTGACACAATGGTAAGTTGCGGAAATACCATCTCACTTTTGGGTTCAAGTATTTCCCCATTCACTAGGCCCAATTCTGAAATCTTGGTTCATGCATGAAGAAACCAAAAGACAGACCAGTGACTCGTAACTGTTGGCAGATCACTTTTGCAAGGACTTCTCATTTACAAGTAAGTACCCTAAGCTTGAAGTAGTCCTACAAATAATTAAAGAATTATGTTTTATAGACACTAGTAAACATAAATCAGAACTAGTGGTATGCACAAATCATAGCCGATAACTTCAGTCTAATATTCACCTAAACTTGGACAAGAGACCTATAGAATGCTATAAGATTGAGAAGGATTTGGAAATCCCAGATGATTTAGAAGAATTGAGAAACTTAGCCAATAAGGAGATAGAAGGAAACAGAGAAATATAGAACATCATACCCAATTAGACTGATGGTTCTTATAATCACCCATTGAAGTTGCGCAAAGTCAATATAGGGACCATAGAGCAATCGAAGATAGCTATGGTGGGATATTATTGGGATGAGCAAACTAGCCAAGAAATACATAGTTTGTTGCAAGAGTATGAGGATTTGTTCCCAAAGACATTTTCATAGTTAAAAGGGATTAAAGGAGCTATGGGAGAGATGAAAATTGAATTAAAACCAGGATCAAAGCCTATGAGGCATAGACCGTATCTGATCCAGATGGATATTGGTGGCCACCACCTATTCCAAATGGCTCCTCGTGTCCATTTTTTGTTCAGCACGTCTTTTTGTACTGCTTTATAATTGTGAGTTATACACTTCTAGGGATGTCTGAAGCCTCACACATTCTCTAGGTGGATACGGGTGGCCTCTCGCCTAATCCAACTGGCCTATTTTGTATGTTTTCATATCATCACATCTTGTTGTACTTTCAGGGTTGTTTTGAGGCCCTAAACATTGTTTTTTTGACTTGCCACAGTCATATTGTAGACAGAGTCAGAATTTCATGGAGAAATGTGTAGTTCTATGAAATACCTTTCCAACGGGCTATCACGCGCCTAAAACAGAGGTCGTATGCAAAAGTTATGACCCTAGGAAGTTGAGGTACCAAATTACACCAACTTACCCATAGGGCCCACATGACTTTTGGGGTTTCAACTTCTAGGGTTAGGTTTTTAGATGACTAGGGTTTTGGAATTCATGAGTAATAATAAAAGGGCCTACGGAGCCTCATTGTAATCTGTTATGCTCATACGAATGCGCATAGCATCCACATCTCTTCTCAGAGATAACTACCACCATTCGAGCAAGTTTTAGTTTTGCAATTTTACAGTTTCATCCTATTTCATTATTTAATAGAAGATATTGTTCACTGAATATTTGTGTTATTCTTCCTATCTTTGTGTTTATGGTATTCATTCTATAATAAGTTCGTTCTGCTCCTAAATCTGGATCAGTGGTATCAGAGCGGTCTACTCTTCACTTATTTTTCTTCGTGCATGTCCTCGAAAAGGTCTGGGTACAAGAAGTTGGGACTTGAACCAATCAAGCCATTACCAGATCGGTCGCGTCGAGCCCAAAAACAACCCATGGGAGACGAAAATAAAGATGATGGAGTAGAAGATCCTATTAAAATTTTTCTCAAGGAAGCCCTCGCGCGACAAAGGAACCAAATGATGGAAAAATTCACGCAGATCCTTCGATGGTTGCCCACGGGAGAAGCATCTTCATCAGGTGGCCATGCAACCCCCTTCAAGGAATAGGTAATTTTTTATATTCCATTATTTGAAGGATTGATAGATGCAGATGTTGTAGATAAATGGTTAAATCTTCTCAAAGGATATTTTTCGGTCCACAATTTTTCCAATCGGGAAAATATCACTTTTGCACTCCTCAAGGTCGTTCACCATGTTAAAGACTAGTGGGATACCTACTCTGAGCAAAGGGCCTTGGAGGAATCTGCAATTTTTGTGGTGGCACCTACATGGGATTCATTCCGGGAAGTCATTAAAGAACAGTACTACCCTATTGGAATCTATGAGGACCAATACACTAGATGGACCACCCTACGTCAAGAAAGGGACTAGACAATACCAGACTTCACCAATATTTTCCATACACTCCGCACCAAATTGGGTATCAAATATTTTGAGCGTCATCTGGTGCTCAAATACCACGGTTTTTTGCATAGATACATTCAAACAGAAATGGAGTTCCTGGACATCGCCTCATTAGGAACAACTTATAGATACACTGTCAAGATCAAGCAGAAATTTAAGCAGAAATGGTGAGAGTTTGGATCTGCAAACCTCTCACAGCCGAAGTAGGGCAAAGGCAACCCCAACCCACACAACAGGGGACGAAGTTGCTATGGTCACCCTCAAGACAATATGTCTAAGTCACAACATAAGAAAGGAAACGAGAAGACGAAGAAGGACATGGAAAAATGGTGTGAGTACCATAAAATTCCTTTGCACAACACCATCGAATGTCGCTCCAAGCACTCCCTCGTGGTCAAGCTGAAGGCTTCTGATTCGGAGGTTGATTCTTATTCCAAGTCGAAACCTGAAGGAGGGAAGCGGATTATCGATGTTGAACCCAGTGCCACGGTCACTACCACCAAAGTCCGGCCAAGAAAACCAGAAGAACCAGAGGAAGGGGAATGCCTCTTTCACTCGCAGATGTGGGTCAAGGGGGATTCGATTCACTTCATTGTCGACAACGGTAGTCAGAAGAACTTGATTTCAGTAGAGTTCTTCAAGTGGTTGAACCTGCCAACGACACCGCACCCCCAACCCTACACCATCGGTTGGCTTCGTCAAGGAAGAGATCTTTGTGTCAACCAACAATGACATTTGTCCTACGGCATCAAATCTTTCAAAGATGAGGTACTTTGTGATATTTCTCCCCTTGAAGTTTGTGATGTTCTTTTAGGACAACCATATATGTGGAAGCATCATGTTGTGTATGAGTCTAGACCCTGCAGTGTTATTATTACTTTGGGTAGACAATTGTACAGGATTCCAAAGGTGGCATCGCCTACTGCTATTTCTTTAATCTCTGCTAAGCAATGCAGTAAGGTCATTTCACAGACCAGGAAGTTCTTCTTCTTTGTGATTCATGCTCATAGTAAGCAAAAGGTCATTGCCACATCTGTGGCCTCTACACATTGACAAGGATGATTTTAGGGGATAAATTTTGCTCATGGGCTAATTTTCCATGGTTTTTCCCAAAAAATGAATTGCCATTCTAAAAATGATTCGCCCAAATTCTATAGGATAAACTTATTTTACCTTAAAAAACGCCAAAATTTTATACAAACTATATAAAATCCTTAGAAATTTGAATATTTTTACAAAAATATCACCAAACATTTATAGTTGGCATATGAAGGATTAGTAAGATTCGCCAAGTTTTCTACATTTTAAAATAAATTTCCATCCTTAAAATCATCCCTGCTACACAACACCTCTCTTTGCAATAGAAGCAAGTGGACAGGGTCGTGGAAGAATATAGAGACATCTGCGTCTCACCTATCGGGGCACCGACACACTACCAAGACAAGCATCCAATTGATCTGACCCCTGGCACACCTCTACCTAATGGACCAGTATATTGACGCTCGCTGATGGAGAATGACGAAATCAAGCGTCAGATCCAAGAGCTTCTTCAAAAGGGGCACATCAGACCCAACTCCTCCCCTTGCGGAAGCCCGATTGTACTGGTGCAGAAAAAGGACGGGACTTGGCAACTCTGCATTGATTACAGAGACTTAAACAAAATCAAAGTAAGGAACCACTATCCCATTCCCGGGATTTATGACCTTCTTGACCAACTCAAGGGGGAAAATTTCTTCAGCAATATTGACCTGAAGTCTGGCTACCATCAAGTTCCCATCGAACCAACGGATGTCTGGAAGATGTCCTTCAAGTCTAAGGAAGGTATCTACTAATGGATAGTCATGCCCTTTGGATTAACAAATGCACTAGCCACTTTCATGAGGTTGGTGGACGATGTATTGAGACCCTTCACCAACTCCTTTGTGGTAGTATATTTGGATGACATCCTCATCTTCAGCAAAATGTGGGAGGAGCACATGCGGCATATTTAACAAGTTTTGAGCAATCTACAGTAGCACAAGCTTTATGCCAACTTGGAAAAATGATCTTTTGGCATGAACAGGGTCCAATACCTGGGCTACATTGTTGATGAGCATGGGGTACATGTTGATCCAGCTAATATCCAAGTCATTCGTTATTGGTCAGCCCCAACCACACTGACTGAGCTTCTGAGCTTCTTAGGACTCACCATTTTTTATCGATGGTTCGTGTTGGGATTCTCCCATATTGCCTGGGCCCTCAGCTAGGTGACCAAGGGCAGTGGTAGGGCCAAGTTCGTATGAGGGAAGGAGTAGCAACAAACATTTGAAGATCTGAAACATCGTTTGTGCTCATCTCCCATACTCTCCTTTCCCAATCTGCAATAACATTCGAGATTGAGACTGATTCATCTGACTATGTTGTGGGCACATTTCTCACTCATCATGGGCATCTGGTTGCATACCATAGTGAGACACTCTCCGATGTTGTACGTAAATACCCCACCTATGACAAGGAAATGTATTCCATTGTACAATCATGTTGTCAATGGAAACATTACATTCTAGGGACAGAGATGATCATACACACTGATCACAATCCTTTGCAGTTGATACAGACACGTGGGAAATTGCAGAATGACCACCATCAGAAGTGGTCCACCTACTTCCAGCAATTCCATCTAAACATCAAGTATAATACAAGTATCTCCAATCGTGTCGTTGTGCCTCAGTCGGCCTCCTATGGCTACACTTACCATTGTGCTCCATTCCTGTGGACATGAAACATCAGAGTATCCCCAACTTTACCAGAAAGATCCAGACTTCGCCACCACATATCAGCTCTTGGGTACATATGCCACTGTCACTGATTTTCACATTCAAGACAGACTCTTATGCCACCTGGGCCATCTATGTGTTCCTACAAGCGAGCGTGCGAAGCTGATTTGGGAATCCCACTATAGTCATGTGGCAGGACATTTTGGCGTAGAGAAAATTGTGTTCGTCCTTCAGAAAAAATTTAATTGGCCAAAACTTCGACTGGATGTCAGCAAGTATATCAGATCTTGCACTTCTTGTGCCATTTCCAAGCCTGCCATCAAGAAGAAAGGCTTATACACCCCTCTACCTATTCCTGAGAAGTCGTGGGAGTCCATCTTCATGGATTACATGTCTATTTTGCTGACCACCAAGCATGGAAATGACTGCGTATTTGTGGTCGTTGATCGGTTTTCAAAGATGGCCATCCTCACATCCTGTAAGAAGACTGTCACGGTGGTCGATACTTGCAAGCTCTTCTTCAAACGAGCTTGGGTACACTTTGGGATACCACAGACCATCATCTCTGATTGAGACAGCAGGTTCCTCGACACCTTTTGGTCGAGTCTCTGGTCTCTGTTGGACACCAAGCTCACAAAATCCACTTATTTCCACCCCCAAACCAATGGCCAAACTGAGGTCATCAATCAAATGATTGTGCACATCATGTGCATGTACAACTCTAAGAATCCCTGTACATGGGACAACAGAGTTACAACAGAGCTCTCCATAGTTCCACCGGCCAGAGCCCATTTCAGGTGGGTCTCGGATTCCAACCCTTGGGACCCATTGATGTTGCACTTCCTCTTGCCACCGCACAGACAGACTCTTCCCCTGATCATCTTGCGATCGATAAAGCCACCAGATTCATTGAGCGGATTCATCACATCCACCAACAGGTCTAGGATATTTTGCATAAATCCAATGCTAAGTACAAGCAGCGCCACGATAAACACAGGGTACCACACCAGTTTCAGGTTGGCGAAAAATTATGGTTACATTTACAGAAGGAGTGTCTCATCGGGCCCCATCGAAAGCTTCGTCCACTTCGTTATGGGCCTTACACTATCACCAAGGCTATGGGTAGCAATGCTTTTGAGCTCAACACTCCACCCTTCCTTGTTTTGCATCCAGTATTCAATGTGGACCTCCTTCGTCCATATTTCCCACCATTATTGGACACCTCTAAGATCATTGAACAACTGACACCAACAGATATCAACCCTAACTACATAGAACAAGCATCCACCGATCAAATAGTGGACACACAAGTCAAGGGCACTCGCCAGCAGTAGATCTAGCTTTATCGGGTTGTCAAGGCAGGGCAACTCCTACACCAAGGAAAGTGGCTCACCCGGGGCCAAATCCAACAGAATTTTCCTCACCTAATGGGGGAACTCGACGAAATGGATACCATTGCTTCCTAAGGGGGGAGGATTGATCCAGATGGATGTTGGTGGCCACCACCTATTCCAATTGGCTCCTCGTGTCCATTTTTTGTTCAGCACATCTTTATGTACTACTTTATAATTGTGAGTTCTACACTTCTAGGGATGTCTAAAGCCTCACACATTCCCCATGTGGATATTGGTGGCCTCTCGCCTAATCCAACTGGCCTATTTTGTATGTTTTCATATCATCACATCTTGTTGTACTTTCAGGGTTGTTTTGAGGCCCTAAACAGTTTTTTTTTACTCTCCACAATCAGACTGTAGACAGAGTCAGAGTCTAACGGCGAAATGTGTAGCTCTCTGAAAGACCTTTCCAACAGGCTATCACGTGCCTAAAACAGAGTTCGTATGCAAAATTTATGACCCTGGGAAGTTGAGGTACCAAATTACACCAACTTACCCATAGGGACCACATGACTTTTGGCGTTTCACCTTCTAGGGTTAGGTTTTTAGATGTCTGGGGTTTTGGCATTCATGAGTAATATGAAAAGGGCCTATGGAGACTCATTTTAATCCATTCTTCTCATATGGATGTGCGTAGAAGCCACATCTCTTCTCAGAGATGGCTACCACCATTCGTGCAAGTTTCAGTTCTGCAGTTTTACAGTTTCATCCTATTTCATTATTTAATAGAAGATATTGTTCACTAAATATTTTTGTTATTCTTCCTATATCTGTATTTATGGTATTCATTCTATAATCAGTTCGTTCCGCTCTTAAATCTGGATCAATATCGCCTTAACCCCAGAGTGAAAGAGAAGGTTAAGAGGGAAATAGATAAGATGTTGGAAGCTGGACTTATTTTTGAAGTGGAAGAAGCAGAATGGGTCATCCCAATAGTCATCCAAAGAAAGAAAGGCACAGAGGACATTAGGGTCTATGTAGACTATAGAAGCCTTAACTTTGTATGTGTGCATGACCCTTTCCCAACACCTTTTACTGATGAGGTGCTAGAATAGGTTGCGAGGAAAGAATATTACTCATTTACATATGGATTTTCGGGGTATCACCAAGTAAGGATTGTTGAAGAGGGAAAAAATAATACCACATTCATAACAGAATGGAGATCATTTGCATACAATGTGATGTCATTCGGCCTAAAGAACACCCCTGCAGTTTTCTCCAGGATTATAATAGCAACTTTCCGATAATTTATTCAAAAGTTTATAGAATTTTATATGGATGATTGGACGGTATACAATCTTCTCAAGGAACATGTAGCACTACTACGTCTGATGTTTGATAGATGTAGAGAATTGCGGATACCATTGAACCTCAGAAAGTGTATCTTCTTTGTGCCACATGGAAATTTGTTAGGCCACATAGTATGCTGAGAGGGAGTACTAGTAGACCCAGCCAAAGTTTTGGTTATTGTAAACATGTTGCCACCTACGAGTGCTAAGCAGGTGCACTCCACACTGGGGCACATAGGGTACTATCACATGTTTATCAGAAGATATGAAAATATCACTGCACCTCTGGAAAATCTACTAAAGAAGGTCAAATTATTCCAATGGACCCCAGAATGTGATAAAGCGTTCGAGACCCTAAAGGAGAAGCTCAGCACAACACCTATTATGATATTTCCAAATTGGGAAAACAAATTTCACGTGCACATAGATGCATCAAGTATTTCCTTGGGAGCCATATTAGCATAACCAAGAGATGGATCCATGGATTATCCTATCTATTTTGCTTGCAGGAAGTTGTCGCAAGTTGAGCACAACTATAAAACGACAGAAAGGGAGGGTTTCGCTATGATTTACGCTTTGTAGAAGTTTAGACATTATTTTTTAGGTTCTCATTTTAATTTCTTTACTGATCATTCTACATTAAAATATCTAGTTAACAAACTTGTGTTGGAAGGGAGAATTTGTCGATGGTTGATACTATTTCAGGAATTTTCTTTTGAGGTGATCATTAAGCCTGGAAGATGTAACGTAGGGCCTGATCACCTGTCTATATTAGAGTCAGGTGAAATTGGTGGAGTAGTCGATGATCAACTCCCAGATAAAGACTTGTTCTGGGTTGTTTCCATACCAGAATACTTAGAAGACATAGCAGTCTTCTTACGTACAGGGGCCTACCCAGAAACATACTCCGCAACCCAAAAACACCATATGGTGGTTAGAGCAGCAGACTATCGATTGATTGCAGGGCAATTGTATAAATTGGGACTAGATAGTATCCTCAACAGATGTGTCTTAGATCATGAAAGACAAGATATATTGTGGGAATGCCACAGTAGAGTTGCGGGAGGTCATGTTGGAGGAAAGGCCACTGCACAAAAATTCCTCCAAGCTAGACTATGTTGGGCCACACTCTTCAAGGATGCAAAGGCATATGCTAGATCATGCAATGTTTGTCAAAGAGTGGGTAAGCCATCACGATGAGACAAATTTCCACTCCAACCAATTCGAGCTTTACAAGCATTTGAGAAGTGGGTGGTTGACTTCATTGGGTCGATCAACCCCACAGCTAAGCATTCAAAGGATAGATATATTATTACCACAATTGACTACCTTACACGTGGAGATGAGGCAGCATTTCTCCAGGATTGTGCAACCAATACTGCCACTAGGTTCATTTTTTAAAATATTATCACTCGGTTTGGATGTCCTAGGAGTCTGACCAGTGATCAGGAAGCTCATTTTATCAGTAGTACAATAGCAAAGCTTACAGCAGAGTTCTTGATCCAACATCACAAAAGTATTCCCTACCATCTGCAAGCCAATGGAACAGTGAAAGCGTTTAACAAGATTCTGGAGAGAGGATTAATGAAGTTCTGTTGCGCAAACAGAGAATATTGGGATGACAGAGTTCCAGCAATACTATGGGCTGACAGGACAACCACAAAGAAACTCCACAAGTACACTCCATTTCAGATAGTTTATGGGAAAGAGGTTGTTCTATCTGCAGAATTCATTACTCCAAGTTTGTATATTGCACATATTACACACATGTCATGTTAGGTAGCTAGAGAGGTAGTAGTGGGGGCCTAGAGGGCCCATAGTGATAATAGTGGAGGCCATTCAATGAAAGGTGGAATAAGTCCACTATATTATTAAATAAGGCCCACTATGGTAGTTATATATAATAAATGGGTAGTTAGATATAATAAATGTAAGAAGACTTCTTAGAAGGTTCTACTTCTAGAAGATTCCTCCTCTAGAATGTTCTTACGTGATGGTAGCACTATATAAAGGGTTTCAAGCAATGTAATGGGATATGAAGAGAAGTATTGTATTTGGAGCGGTAGCTCAATAGGAGGATGCTCCCTCGAAGAGGCAAGTGAACAGGAGAGAATCCCTTCCATAATAGGATCCATTGTATGGTGTTGCCCTACCTCAAGGGTTTGATAGTAATAAAAGAGATTTTGCATATTGTTCTTGTATATCTGTTGTGGTGTTTTTGTATTCAGTCTTTGGTACTTAACATTTCAGAAGATGAATTAGTTGCACAGAGGCCCATGGACTTACAATAACTCGAAGAGACCATGTTTTTAGCAAACTTCCATCAGACGGTTGAGAAAGCAAGGAAGAAATCTTGGCATGACAGACACATTAAGACCAAAGTATTTGCGTAAGGAGATAAGTTCCTAATTTATGACAGTCGATACTAGAAACATCTAGAAAATTTGTGCATGCATTGGTTGGGGCCATTTATAGTTGCGGAGATCCGACCGTCTGGAGCAAATAGACTTGTGCAATTGGATGGTATGTTGGGGCCAGGATGGGTGAATAGCGCTTGCCTGAAACCTTATCTAGATTTGAAATGAGCTAAAGGACTGTTTCTATAGTCCGAAGGATCATGTATAGTAGTTAGATATGAATTTTCTTGCAAATTGTTGTGAATTCAACTAATAAAGTCGAAGAGTGCATTGTTGCGTTGTGACATGTAGTTCATGTTTCTATTTAAGTGTTGTTTTGATGCAGAACTGCTTAATCAACAGGGTAGGATCAAAAGCGTCAAGAACCTATTAATGACATTCATTAATATGATGGGGACCCCTTTTATGGTCGGAAGGAGAGCGAATTTGGATGCAATCTGAGTCCATGTGCCACACGAACCGAGTCCAATCACAACCTTTATTACTACTACAGTACCCCATCTAAATTCGGTTAATCCATAAAGTCGTGATACATGAAGATTCCATCGGTATTCGTGCCAATATTCTCATCCATTAAATGGTAAGGTCTAAAATGGGCCACATCCCTGACCAACTTGCTCAGTAAATGTCGAGATCACCTAAGAGATTTACCTTGTTAACCAGTCCCATCGGACAACTCAGATCCAAGTTGTGTCTATAGGGTAATGATGAATAGTAGTTATTATAGAACTTGTCAGCTCAGCCTGGGTATAAGGGTCTGAGAAATCATTGTAGGATGCATTAGTTCCCATAACGAACTTAGAGATTTATGAATTTTGAAGAGTGAGAAATCCGGTGTAATCCCTCGACCATTAGTCGTGATCCCCAATCCCTATTTCGCCTGTCTAAATTGTTTATAGTTCAGACTAACCATGTCGAGAGCTACAGGGAGACGAAGTGTCATTCCCAAGGATGTAGTACCAGATAAGCCCTGTGACCCTTGGGTCGAGGTCGTGGGCGATCTCAAGGGGAAGGTGGAGCAAGTCAAGCTCCTCGACCTCGACTTGATAGACCAAGTCTTGTTCCCTCAGATGAACATAGATGTTTTCTGGAGTATTGCTCCAAACGAATTGGGAGGCATGCAATTTGTGTTGAAGTCTGACTTTATCAATTTGTTCAATTCTATCATCATGAACCTTAGGGACTTACCAGTTTTCAACACCACTAGGGAAGTTGCAAGGTGTACCAATTTTTTGATCAACAAGGTGCATGACAGAAGTTTGTGATTGGATAGGAAATATTCAATCCATGTAGAAGACATCCACCAGCTTATTGGATTGTCCCTCGAGGGTGAGGATGTGTCCAAAGGTTTCCAAGGTCCCAGCAAGCATGGAAAGAGGAAGGGGGAGCCCAACATATATGAGAGGTTTCACACATAGAGGGGGGGGCACACAGCCAAGATCAACCCCATACTACCTGAGATAGTCAGGACCGGTTTCTACATCATTGCTAGCAAAGTTATGAGGTCCTACTACAAGGGAGAATGTACATTGGATGCTTTATCAGTGGCAGATTTTTGTGCCAATGGCACTGTCTTCAACTGGTGCAGCTACCTATTGGAGGAACTTCTTGTGGCCTGTGAGGAAGCCCAGGAGAAAGGTGGTACTTTCACCTACGGATACTTGTTGCTTTCATTCGCAATGATCAAGTGGACGCCACCTRCCAGAAGACCGTTGGATCCAATGATATGATTTATATTGTTGAATTCAAACTTGTAGTATTAATCAACTACTCTTGAATGAATCCATCAAACACCTCATCTCATCATCTTCCTKTTGAATATTTGATAGTYTGTCCACAAGAAAARAAAAATGAGAAAAAKCACTCCCACTCACTCAATAAGGTAGYTATGTCATCCTTCTCATTATTATATATGAAGATATCTTCATCGCAATTTTGAAACACYTTGTCATTAATAATAAAAAAATCCCTCTCCATCTTCCTCTATTAAGTTGGAAGAAACGTGGTGTGGTGTGGCTACTCATCTCCTTGAAAAGGATACAACTTTGTGTGTCTTTGTTTCTGTATGGGTAGATTTATACRTCATTAGATACAGGAACAACATTTCTACCCAATTAGCACTAACAAGTGTTTCAAACTACAAAATAAGGTAATCACATGCTAGTGKAAGAGAACATACATTACTTTTGAAATTTGAATAGTCGAGGCCATTATAAATTTTACAACAATTGAAACTTCTAGTCGAGWTAAAAATAGATCTTCTAGGAAACATTCGTGAAAATCGTGATTAGACCATCGACATGAGTGTTGTGCATGAGAAAACTCATAAATATTTTCACAACACCACCACTGATAGCATAATCATGTGGGGAAACATGCTTATTCTATCAGTAAATTTGAATTGAAGTTGAGGCTACTCATCTCCTTGAAAAGGATACAACTTTGTGTGTCTTTGTTTCTGTATGGGTAGATTTATACGTCATTAGATACAGGAACAACATTTCTTCCCAATTAGCACTAGCAAGTATTTCAAACTAAAAAATAAGGTAATCACATGCTAGTGGAAGAGCACACACATTGCTTCTGGAATTTGAAGAGTTGAGGCCATTATAAAGTTTAGAACAATTGAAACTTCCAGTTAAGATAAAAATAGATCTTTTGGGAAACTTTCCTGAAAATCATGATTAGACCATCGACATGAGTGTTGTGCATGAGAAAACTCATAAATATTTTCACAACACCACCACTGATAGAATAAGCATGTGGGGAAACATATCAATTGAACAAATCATTCCCCTAATATCATGAAATAGACATCATCTTCATGCTCTGCCATAACAAAAGTGAGTGCTCTACTTTCCTTTTTACTTTTTTTAAAACCAAATTAATGTTTCCTCATTATCAAGACTTGGCTCAGTCTTTTGTAGGTGCCATATCTCGAATCAATGGCACCCCGGAGAATTATGTTGGGAGTAATAAAAAATTCTTCTATAGAGGAGCCTATTGCAAGTACCTCAACAAAATTTTGTAGCCTCCCATCAAACCAATAAATACTTACATGCTTGTAAAGATGAATGGTCCAATCACAAATGTATAAATGTTGTTATGTTTCCAATTGGGTCTAGCTCGAGTGGTTGTGGGATGGAGTGTTATCCTCCCCATCCAGGTTCTATTCCCATAAAGTGACATGTTGAGCTCATAATGAGTATATTTTTGTAATACCTTTGAGCCCTGAAGAATCTAGGGTTTACCCTGGGTACCATCCTTGAAATGAGGGGAAAGTACCCCGGGGTTTTCCCCGGGTGTTGTTACCTAGAAAAAAAGATAAATGTTGTTACCTCGAAAAAAAAGATAAATGTTGTTCCCTTTTTATTAGACCACACAAAACTGAAACTCATGATACTTTCAACTATCCTCTTTCTCTCATGCTGATTGAAAACCACAAAGCATCCCCTATCAGTAGGCACTACATAATACTCTGGGATGGGGAATCCTCTAGGAAATTAGCACTTTCTTCTAGTCTCAACACTCCAATCAGTTTTTTATCCATTGTAATGATCATACAACGCATGCATACTCAAAATGCATCCGATCTTAGATAGATCCAACCCATAAAATGAAATGGATAATGAGACTATCATCTCTAGTAGACAAGAGGTTGTTATTTACAGTTGAATGTGTCACAATTCCAATTTTAAACCTTATCTAACATGCAATTGTATATTGGCCTCTTGGGGTGTACCTTCCCTTTATATTCCATCCATGAGATTGGTACAAGTAATCATATTTGATATGTGATGCATGGTGGACACCATAGTTACCAAATTCAAAATAAATAGAGGAAAACAGTCCAGCCATGGGAAATAAGTTAAAAACAGAGGAAAAACAGATAACATACTTCACAATTTAGCACTGAGAATAAAATAGAGAGGAAAAATAGAAAATATAAGGGCTTCTGGAATCCCCTACCAACTTAGATATTCTTTTTTGGTTTCTTTGAACTACAATTTTAGGAAGCTAAATGTGTGCAGGATTGTTGAAAGTGCTACTGAAGGTGTTATTGAGGTTCAACCAAACTCTTATGTAATCTCCTCCAACTAAGCAACTTATAAAATTATAAACATTAAATACTTTGTTTTAGATTCACAAAGAATGCCTTGTTTTTAACCCACTCACATGTAACATCAGAATTAGGCTTTTATTTATTGTCTCATTTGTATTCTATGAAGTTTAACAAAAAAAAAAATCAAAATATGTGCAAATATAGTTCACTAAATCTGAATGGATGCTTTTTTTTCTTGTCAATAGGAGACTTTGAGACCCTCTAGAGAAAGCTAATGGCACCTAAATCTAAAATTCTTAAATGGAAATACATTGAAAGAAGAGTTGACGGAAAAAATTATTGCAAAGTATGCAATAATACTTGTGGGACTTCAATGACTCAGGAAATAGATCATTTGCTTGGTATTGTTGGTGGAACTGGTGGAGTGACAACATGTACTAAAATTTTTCCAAATTTGAGAGAAAGTTTAAGTGAATAAATCAATGCTCATAAGCAAAGAAAGGCAATCCAAGAAGCAAGAAAAAAAAACACGAGATATATTCATGGGAAGAAAAAATGTAATCGATTCAACATCAAGTTCCCCGCCATTGTTCATGGCATATACAACACCTTCTATGCCATATGGATCACAAAGAGAACCTACTTTACCATATGTTGTCCAACACAAAAAACATTGAAGAAGACTTGGAATCCATTAGAGTGAAATGAGGTAAATGATGCAGTTTACGATTTTTTTGTTGGTTGTAATATCTATTTTAATACTATTAAAAGACAATTGTTTCAGGACATGTTAAAAAAGGTTGGCCATTTTGGTCCCTCATATGTTCTTCCAAGATTTGAAAGTCTTAGGACCAAAAGAGTTGAGAGGAGCAAACATAGAATAGAAGAAAGAATTAAACCTATGAGGGATTCATGAGCCATTTCTAGATGCACTCTAGTTAGTGATGGTTGGACCGATCGCTAGTCTATACCTCTTGTAACACCCTTGCTTATTGTCCTCGGGGAGTGATTCATTTGTCTACCATTGATTGTATTAACAGAACAAAGACTGTTGATTATTTATTTGATATATTGAGGGACACCATCTTATCCATAGGAGAGGACAATGTAATCCAAGTTGTCATTGATAATGCATCCAACTGTGTTCATGTTGATGAGCTATTAATGGAGCATTTCCCCAAGTTGTCTTGGACACCTTGTGCAATACACTATATTGATATATCTCTCCATGACATTGGTAAAATAGGTTGGGTGTGGGTATGTATATCTTAAGCAAGACAAAGTTATCAATCATCGACCGAGTTTGAGTATATTTAGAAAATATAAAACTAGAAATCTACTCGGACCTTGTGACACTAGGTTTTCCACCCTTTTCATTGCATTGCAGAGGGTGTTAGAGAAAAAAAACAAATTGAAATCATTTGTATGCAATGAATAGTGGGTGAATACTCCTTTGTCAATGTCAGAAGGTGGTAAACTGGAAGAGTATACAATCTTTAGTGAAATATTTTAGTCATGTGCAAAAATATTTATCTATAATTGTGAGCCTATTGTACAAATTTTGAGGATGGTTGATTATAATGTTACATGCATGGGTTTTGTATATGAGGGCATGGACAAGATAAAAGAACACATATCATTGATATTTAGTAATGATCGAACAATATATAAACCAATATGAGACATTTTGGGCAAAAGGTCGTATATGTTGTATATTAAGCCATTGCATGTTGCAAGGATTTTAGTGCATCAAGTCCAAATTCACAAGCATCAGTTGTGGGATCATCTTTCACATCCACACATCACATCGATGAGGATGATGTCTTCCTTAGAGATATTCCAAAGGAGAGTGCTAGTAGTAATGATGCCTCTATCATGACTCAATACACCGATGTCAATAATGATAATGGAGATGAGATCACGTATACACCTTGAGATATTTTTGGATCTTCATTTATGATCATGATCATAACATTTTCACTTCTATTAGTAATTTTGTAAAAACACTTAACTCTTAGTAATGTGGGTATGTTTTAATTTTTTAACATTCAACTGTTGGATTATTCTCATTTGACATGTTATGTTATGATTCCTCATTACTTTTTTTGCTCTCTATTTTTTTTTTTGTTGGTGGGAGCTCATGAAAGGTTTCTCAATCCCATCATGTTTAAAAGTGTTTCATTTATACATAACAAGTTGTCATTCTCATGTAAGACTATGTCTTTTGTTGTAATATCTAATTCTATTTGTAGCTTACCAGTTTTTAGGGGTCTTCGGGGTTTTAAATATCATGATTGTAAATTTGGATTTTGTAAAATTTTGAAAAAATAACATGTTTTAGTATTTGTAATCTATATATACTCTCAATTTTTTTTAATATGTATTGGATTTTACTAAGAAGAATTTTTGTTGTGTCAAATCAAATTCAAACTTGGAAACTATGGTTTAACCATCTCCCATCGAGAGTCGACATGCATGCGGCCATTAGCAAGGTCACTAACAGATAATTTTATGTTTATTCCAGATCGATATGAAACCTTTGATTATGTAATTTGTTGCATTGAAAGAGTTTGGAGGTGATTGTTGGTATTTTCTTCACTAAGAGCAACGAGTGATCGAGGAAACACTCTTCTAGTGGCGAAGTTTACATGCGGTTGGGAGCATTATGAATTAGTCTACTGTACAAGCAACATGATGAAGATATACCACATCTCTTTATCCATTGTTCCTTTACAAAGAAGGTCTGGTCACACTGCGCACAGATGCTAAATCTGAGAATCCGGTGGAAGGGAATTACTCTTAATGAGTGTATGGACGAGTGGAACATCAGGATCGAATTGTAAAAAAAACTCTCTCTGCTGGTTTGCTGGCACATATGGCTGGATCGTAATAAATTACTCTTTAAGATAAGATTCTATCAGCAAGGGCAATTGTACACAAGACTATCTCTGCCCTCATGAATTTACCCATTGCCACAAAAATGCAGAATTTAAGAGTGAATTCTATAAACAGGATTAATGGTTTTGCAGTGGCATTCTTTGATGGAGTATCAGAGACAGGTGGCTTCATTTGTGGGGCAGGAGGTGTTGTAAAACTTAATGATTAGGGTGAATATAGGTGGTATTTCAACTGCGGGGCGGGAACAAACACCACGGGGCCTAAACAAACACCAAAGCAGAGTTGATGAGCGTGTGGGCTTCGCTATTTATTGCTAAGCAGTTGGATATTCTGGATATTCACATATTAGGCGATTCAAAAGTTATAATTGACTAGCTTAAGGGATTTTAACATCGAAGGATGGAAAAAAAAAACTAGTGAATTGGTTTCTACTTTCAGAGCTATTCATTTTTAGCATATCTACATAGAGACAAATATGGAGGCAGACAGGTTATCAAAGAAAGTCCTGTTGACACTGAGTGGAAAACTTTTTTATTATGCTTGGGATGGACACTGAGTGGAAAACTTTTTTATTATGCTTGGGATGGAGAAACTGCTGGAATTATCCAGTACTTTGACATTTTTTAACTAATGTCTCTGACGATCTTGGTAACATTGTATTGGTTTCAAGTTATTAGGCTGTCTTGTAAGCTTGAGGAGTCATATTGATTATTTTGAACTAGGCTGTATTTTGTATTTTGTACTGAAGCATTTGGATCAAGTACTTAAAGTTAGAGGGATTATGAAGATCATTGTAACTGGGCATGGTGATGTCTGAAAAAATTTCTGGGGAAAAAGGAACAAATTGTTTTTATTGTTGGACATACTTTATCTCCTTTGACGAGGACAACCTAATCCCGTGATTTGGCTTCGATGATGGTTGAGAACTACGAATTTTTTATCCATGTTAATTCACGCTTCTGTATCATATTAGAACTTCATTACTTTCTATTTCAAGAGGCATTTGATTTCTACTCATCTTTAGTTATGCATGTTACAGAAACTACACACGATGTTAATGCCCTCGGATTTGATCAAACAATCAACCCTGCCCTGGTTTTGAACAAGTACTTGAGCGCTATAAGCAAATTATTCCTCAACTAAAAATGGTTGGTTTGTATATTATCTTTCATTTTTCATGCATAGGCTTATGGTTATGGCCATCGGTTTTTCTCCTAATGAATTTTATCCATCACAGATTCAATGACGAGTGCTCTGAGATTGAAGAGAAAAAAAACAGACGGAACACATTGAAGGAATCGGGAGGCCGTGCCTAGGCTTTTGATTGTTCAAGACCTCGGACCTCTATCGAATTCAATCTCCACGCATTCACGTCGGTGGCATGATCTCTGAAACCATGATCTCAGTCCCATGTTCTAGTGAAGGTGATGATAAGGTATCAACCTTTATAGGACAACAGAACATAAGATAATATGTGGAGCAGAATCGGTATAGCAGAAATATCTGACCCTACATATTCAGATTGTAATGAGGCATTGATAGTATTGTGGAAATGGGCATGATGGGAGAAGGGAGACTCAACTAAATTGAATGTGCACTAGCACAAATAATATGTCCACATCAGATTTATTTTTTTCTTCCACACTCCTCTCTTGAGAGATCTAGGGTGCTTGCCTTCTGAGCCAATAAAAATTTGCCTTAATTACCTAGTCCAATGTTGTCCAAATACCCTTTCAAGTAATATTTCTCACTTTCCCAACACGGTATCACTATCAGTTCCCCCTTCACCCCTGGGTCAAAGGAGTCCTCTCTTTTTCATAACACTAAACACTCTCAAGTAACATTTTTACCTTTCTCCTAACTAACTCATATAGAACGTAATTAGAAATATAAAAGAGTTTACAAGTATGTAAAATTGAGTGACAACCCATTTTTCTTTTGTCTTTTTTACTTAAATTAACTTGGGAGCATTTCACAAGTTTTCCCTGACTTCCTAAGTTTTAGGATATGGTGTCACCCTCTGAAGCATGAATAACGTTGGATATAATTTTCATGTTCTTCAATCATCTAACTCGAGAATAATGCATAAGGGGTGTCATAGAGTGGCTTTTTATTTTAGTTAGATATAATATTGCATTTCAAAAAATATCCTGTGTATATTACACATATAACTAGTAAGTAGTATTAACATAAAACATTTTCTTGTATCTTACACATATAACTAGTACATATAACTAGTAAGTAGTATTAACATAAAACATTTTCAAATTTTCAAAAGAAATGTACAATGATGGAAATTTGTTGAGTGTGTTTGTTTTCTAAAACATAATTAAATATATATAATTTTAAAATAATAATTAAATTATTATGATGGTAATCATCATTGTTTATTGAAACCAATTTTGGTTTATCAAACTTATAAACTTTAAATTTGTTTGTTTGTTTTATCAATTTGTTTTTATGACTGAATCACTTGGAAATGAAATTTTTGAGTTGGTTTTAATTATGTAGGTTAACAAGATATGGAGTTCAATGTTATCATAAATGTTTTGGAAATTAGATATAATGTCGAGCTATATTTCAAGTAGTCCTAGAGAGTGTTTTTAAAGTTCATGTGCATTTGTTCTTATCTTAGCAATATTTTCCTTCTTTCTTGAGTTGAAACAATGGAAGATAATTTTGATTTTGTAAATTGGGATTAATCATTTCTTTGTAGTAATTCAACTCTCTTATTTTTAGTCTATGTAACACTAAAAAAATTCCTTTTAAACTAAGTTATGATAATTCTTTTAAGACTATTTATATCATGGAGGGAATCATCCACTAATCATAAATGTTTTAACTAAGAGACTACAATTTTAGTCCAACCTCTTTTGAGCCTCAAGTGACTTTCACCCATGTTTGAAGTAGTGATATGAAGCCTCTCACGTTAACTAGCTTGTGCTTGCAATACATTAAATACTTAACCATAGCCTTACTTTCAATGGGAGGAAGTCCAACATCTAAAAAGAGGGTAGGATCGTTAGAGAAATTTTGAGGTCTAACATGGTCCTCATAAGGAAAATAATAAAATAAGAGTCATGAATTTTCAAAGGGAAAGAAAGATTGTTACCATATTTTTTTACTTATCTTCTTACAGGTTTACTCAAATTTCAAGTGTAGGCACTCATTGGATGTGAAATTTAATTATGCATCCAAAGAGTACCCACTCTACATGAAGAGAAACATGTTTATGTATTTCCAGTTATCTCACTATTTCAAGAAACATGTGTTTTCATGTATTTCTAATTTATCTCACTTTGGGTCTATCAAAATTATGCAGAGTGGGTACTCATTGGATGTAGTATTTAATTATGCATCAAATGAGTGCTTACACTTGAAATTTGAGTAAACCTATAAGAAGATAAATCAAAAATACGATTTTAAAAAGAAGTTTTCTTTTTTTTTGTCCAAAATTGTTTACCCTTATGGTTGACATCATCATCTTGAATCATATTGGTTATTTTAAAGTGGATGTTGATAGAAGATCTTTTGTTTTAAGATTCATTTTTTACCTCAAAATTTCTCTAATTAAGCGATATTGCACTTAATTTTAGGGTTATTTATTTTAAATATTTTATGGATTTGATCAATTTTCATCCAAGTTTCTCTTGCCAAAATCACTAGGGTAATGTGGATGAAGAGGACCTTCTTTATTTTTGAAAAACTAAAATTATACAACTTTATAGTTGTTCTCAAGACAAAAGTAGGTTTTTCAACCTCCATTAAATATTCTTTCAGCAATATAGTTCTAATTTAACTTATGATGAAAATCAATTCTCAAATACTTATAAAACTTGACTTCTTCCAAGCAGTTATTGTCATAAACAAAATCAATGCATGTGATTTATTTTGATTTAATGATCTTTACCTTTGTTTTATCTATGTTCGCAAACATCATGGAGTTAGTACAAAAATATGAGAGTTTTAACCTAGTTATCAAGGTCAAAGGGACACCTTGCCAAAAGGCCACTACCATATGCATATAGGAGCATGATGAAAAGAGATGGAAGAGGAGTTAGCGTGGAAGTTTAGAGTTTTGGAGAAGGTACGGATGGAGGTAGACTAGGTCAACTACTCAGCCGACCCTTTTTAAAATCTCCCCATATTTGTCAATGGTGGTTTGTTGAAATTTATGTTTGATAGAAGAAGATCAATTGATATCCTAGGGAAACCTATTGAATCTCGAGTAGGGGGGTCTTGAACTAATCTCCGCGTTTAGCAAAAATTTGGGTATCAATGGGAGCATCCATATCATTGGTATGATAGACAAGACTAACAAGGGTATCGGTTCATCCTTAAAAGTGATTGTAGGTAAGCGTACATCCAATATAATAACTTTATTAACCTTGTCTGGTCAAAGGTTGTGGGTATTAATCAAATCTTTATAGAAAGCGCTTAAAGCATAGTGTTATTGGATATTCCATATTTGAACTTTATGAATCCTATGTCAAGTTTGGAAATCGCTTATGCTTAGAAAATTGTCTACCTGGTATAGGAAACAATAACTTTGGAGAATATTGGATGTTGTGAAGCCAAAGAGGGAGGTAGTATACATTGCAACCCTAGTAGAAAGGGAAAGAAATGTGTTGATATGGAAAAGGGGAGAACTAGACTTGCCTTAGGAAGACATCACCATTGTGTAGTAGTGGATTTTTCTATTAAAACTCTCACTAGAAGGTTTTACAAAAAAAATATCTCTAAGAAAATTGTAATGTCTAGATGGAGAAGGTAGGGAAACCTATTTTAGGTTGTACTTTGGTTTTCACATGCTAGTGCAGGGATTGCTAGAGGGAAAATCCCCCTATAACTATACTAGGGTTTAAGATATAGACAGAGAAAATGATCGTCTAAAAGTCAATCTAGTTTCTACTCTACCCCAAACATACCAAAATAAATGAACAGAAAGCAGTAGAAGAGAAGWTCGGTAACTGTACCTTTTATCCCATGTCTGGTGATGATCTCCTCAAGCTCTATAGTTCCAAATACTGCAARTCTCCTCCCAAGGCTAACCTACATCCAAGACTAGGCAAACAAGGGCTATAAGCATGCTATTTTTATTCATAAATTAGGGTTAGATATCAAATGTTATGTATAAATMAAATAAAATACACAAAACATCATCATTTGGGACAAGGAAAAGAGATTTTTTTATTCTTTAAACAAAGACTGAAACTTACAATCCTTGTCRACCACCATTCCACGAACCTGGTCTAGGCTACTCTTTACAATGCTCTAAGTGMACCTTCAATAGGCCTCTTCTCTCAATCTACTAATCACCTTAAGGGAAGGGAATGGATTGAATGGAAGAAAAGGGRTTGAAGAGGGAATGTTGAGGTAGTAACTCACAAAAGGTAGCAAATGCTTGGGCAAGGAAGGGAAGTGAAATTGGGMAAAGTTTCAYTGTTMTTATGCTTAGTTGTGAAATGAGACCCCAACACCTCCTTTTATATGACAAAAGGATGGTTATTTGGTTGGGGGACAGGCTATAGCAGGTAAATTGGTTGGGAAACCTCCAATAGCCCATGAATTCCACTTAATTCCTTACAACTTTTTAATTTTTTCAACTTTTGGAGGTATACGCAGGCTGTGTATTGTGAAGCAATCGTATGTACATGGGTTTTATAGCATGCGGAAAGTGTATGTACGCGGGATGTAGTGGTGCAGGGCGTGTACATTCTCTAAAAAATGGTTTTTTAACTAGAGCTTCTCAGCAGTGATTTGGAAAATTATGCAAGTAAGAGGGCCAATACCATGTATGCATGAGTAGGGCATTTTAGGGCTATAACATATTCCCCCTAATGTATGAGGTCAAAAGAGAAATTGATGGTCGAAATACATTACAACATCTTCACTAATGCACAAAATCGAGTGAGCCCAGGACCAAAGTTCGGGAGGTACTATATGAAAAATAACAATTGTCTCTCTAAGGCGGGCATACCCATGCTCAAGATGAACTAAATCATGGATGCTAATCAAATACACTGCAGATCCATGTCATCTAACTATATAAAGTGTAGCCGCAATCAATACACAGCGGATCTACATCTCAAAATCAGACAAAGATATCCAAGTATAGCATGCATCTTGAAGAAGCTAGTGACGCCTGCGGCTAGAGATGCTAGTGACGCCTGCGGCTAGAGATGAAGTCTTCATATCTTGAGCAACAGCTTCAAGATATTCAAAACTTATGTAGCAGTATAATGGGAGTGTATAACTCACGACCCTGAGGTCTTCGACAATCCCTCGAGAAAAGACAGGAGGATCTCGATGAGCAGGTAGATAAGTTTGTCGATTTCGAATCTGAACTTGACTGGACTCTTGGGATGGCCAACTCATGAAAGTCAAGAGAAAAACTGCAGAAAGGCCAACTCACATTGGGTAAAACTTCCCTTGGACAAAATCATGAAAGATTATCAGACTCAGGAAATATGACATTGACATAAGTTCGTGATGCAGGAGACACTGCAAACTCTCCATATGTTTGGAAGAGTAACCAAACGGAGGAGGACATATCTCTATGTAGCGAGAATAGCTTCCTAAGGTCATACTAGATCTCAATTCTTGACAAAAAAATGGAAGGATGTGCTTTGTCCAAGGGCGACTATCTTTGTTGCCAAAAAAATAATGAATATTTCACGTCCCCTCTTTTTGGAATATTTGAGTTTTTTGTCTTTTTCAATTTTTTAAAGAGCTTGAAAAGGAATAAAAGAATGATATGTTACAAAGGAGGAACGAGTGTCACGAGAAAGAAAAATGGTTGCAAGCGTGTGGAACATACTAATGCTCAGGTAAAGGAGACATGTGCAGGATAAGGACACTCGGGAAAAATTCCTCCATGGGTCAAGGTGTCAGGTCGCAGAGGCAAGAAGTTTTGCAAGGCTTGCGTATAAGGAATGCTTCAAAGGTTCAATTGAGAGTAAGATGGAGCCGGCATTAGGCCAAAGATGCAAAGATGAGACCCGCAATGTGATTAAGCAAGACATAGTGAGACCCCTTCTATGTAATTTTTTACGAGCCCAGGGAAGGTAAGCTTGGTAGTTTTTTAAGGTTTAGAGAGTCTGAAAAATGAAAAAGAAGACTCCAAGGAGTACCTTTTTCGGAGGTATTCTAGTCAATTCAAAAAAGGGTTAAACTTGCACCAAAAATATGTCTATTCAAAACCATTTTAACGAGTGTGACAAAGACAAGATCACTCGACAATATTTTCAATTTTAAGGAGTCTGAAAAGAGCTTAACTATGAAATCACAGCCTTTTTATGAGTTTAGTCTCCTTAGCCCGAAAAAGTATAAAAGTAACTAAGGATAACTCTCCCAGCGAGATGAATCTCTCAAGGCGTACCTTTTTCCGCTATAATCTACAGGCTGGAAAAAGGGTTAAACTCATGCCAGTAGATGTTCTTCTAGACCAATTTAATGATTGTGAAGGAACAAGGTCACTCGACCATCTTTTCAATTTTAGGGAGTCTGAAAAGAGCTTAACTATGGACTCCAGGGGGGGTCCTTTTTCATAAGTAATATCCAAGGCCCGAAAAAGGTGATAAACCAAAACCAAGGAGAATGTTCCTTTTCAAAAGATTTAGTCCCTCAGGCCCAAAAAAGGGTTAAACTTACGCTTGTGAATACTCTTCTAGCGAACCGGAGTTCCTAGAGCATATCTTTATTCGTAAAATTAGCCATGCGGACCGAAAAATGGGTAAACTATCGTCGGACAGATGTGCCTTCAAATTTGAGTTTGGCGATCGTGAAGGGAAACAAGATCGATCGGAAATATTTTCATTTTTAGAGAGTCTGAAAAGGGCTTAAAGAAGAATCCATGGGGATACTTTTCTCAGTTAATCCAGACAATATCGAAAAGAATAAATACAGTCTTGTTGGATGTTGCTTTTGAATTTCAAAGCGATCTTGAAAGACAAAAAAGCATGTTCATTAGGGAGTCTTGAGGGTAAGGCCTAGGATGATGATGAACAAAAGAATGAGGCTTCATTATGTAATCATGACGAGACTAAAGAGGACTCCCAAGCCTATGGTCATAACTGAAAGCATGGACGCCAAAATGAAACAAAGGATCTACCTAGGGCATACATGTAAAGGTAGGCTCTACCACCTAATTACGACACTTCTAAAGCAGTAATGAAGGTTTTGTGTCGTACTTTGGTGGGGTCGATCCTATGGTAAAGAAATAAAGACAACAAGATACAGAAAGTGGAAATGAAATCCTAACTTGTATGCAAAAAGTTTGAAAAAATGAATTTTACCAAAGGATACCAAAAAATGTGACCAATCCCAAAAATTCACCAAACCGAAAGGAAAAGAGTATCGAAACAACCAATAGAAAACTCAGAAGCAAAATCGAGTGATCACCAAGCTAGGAAAAAAGACAAAAGGGGGAAAAAGGGCCAAAAAAGTCTATAAATAGAAGTGGACAGCTCATTTTTACCATTTCCATTTGAAAATCAACCAAAAGGTCAAAAACCCCCTTTGCTAAAAGAGCGGATTTCGGGAGCTTCAGTGGACGAAACGACCTTTTTTTTGGACCAAGTAAGTACAAAACACCCACACTTGCAATTCAATTCTTCCTTTAAGATTTATTTTTTTGTTTGGAGGGGGCGTGCTCTTGTAAAAAGAGTGGCATTGCATGTATGCAGGTTGTCCAAGGCCAGCCCGCGTATGTACTCGGTCAAAATACTAAACATCCTGCTTACATACGCGACTGTGTAAAAAGCAGCCCACACACACCCTCTTGTGTTTTGAAAAAATAAAAAGAAAGTATTGATCCTTCTTTATTTTTCCATGTATCAGGATGTATGTTCACTGGAGAGAGAGAGAGCATGAGGAATTCGACATCTTGGTCGAGGAAGACCCTGTGGCCATCGCTACACTGAAACAGTGTGGGTTATGGAAGTTCTTCGAGTGTCTATTTATGAGGGCTTAACCGAGGCTTCTCAATGCTCTTGTAGAGTATTGGCATCCTGATGCTAAGGCATTCATGCTAGAGGTTCATTCATTGACCGCAACCACAGAGGATATATACTTTCTGATTGGCCTCTCGAAAAGAGGGGAACCAGTCAACTTGAGGACTTTTCCTCCAGGGCCTTTCAACATCAAGGAATACATCAGGATGTACTATGAGGCCGGAACTGAAAAGGTAGGTTTTCAGGTGCCTTTCTTTACGTGTGATCTTACTTTTGATTGGGAGGATTACTGGATCCACATCCCTTCATCATGCCTCCCGAGCACATATGATTTGTGTCATCCAGTGCTTGGAGGCCACCGTTTTTTACTGGAGTACTACCATGCTTGTATGCATGAAGAGACAGCTTACAGAGTGTTGGTGGCATACCAACAAGAACTTTGGGTTCGGTACTATCTTGTGCTCCTTATTTTTTGAGAGGGTGCCCAATCTTAGTCCCAGAGAGATAGTACGAGAGCATGTATCCTCCTTCCCAGTAGTGAGTAGATGGGCAGCGTTGTTTCCTAGACATGGTGGAGGGAGGACCATAGAGGCCTTCAACGACAAGTTTTTTGACTGGTGGGCACGTCAGATCCTGGTGATCGAGGATTACCCATATGCAAGGATCAACTTCACTAGAGACCCAAACATGCATGTGCTTCCCGGCGAGGAGCGAGGAGAGATAGGTAACATATATTTTAAAGTTTATTTAATTTTTAATTTTCATATATATCCTTTTTATGTGTGTATAGAGTATTGACTCGTGTATCAGTTATGTACATATGTGGAGCATGTTTGACCAACAGACTTTTCCAAGACTCGGTGTCGTCCTCAACCTGAGGCAAGACTAGCAGCGGAAGGAGGACTAGTAGTTGCAGGAGGACCCCTATCCAGAGAGGCTGACAGAGCCTTGCAATGAGTGGAGCACAACCTCACTGTGCTCACTCGTACTGTTCCTTTGGACGAGATCAAGGATCTCCCTCCGACTATGCAGCCACATGTAGTAGGGGTGCCTCAGACTTGGGTCCAGTTGTTTCGACGTTTGGAGAACATCGTTTTACATTATAGCAAGGTCAATCGGCCTCGTCCTTAGATATCACTAGACCATTGATGTGTCGAGGGCACTTTTTGTACTATATGTGTTTTTTGGGGGCATAAGCCCAGTGATGTAGACTAATGACTTTTGAGGCTTTCATGCCGACCTATGTACTCATAACACTATTTTTTGGACATATATATATTTACATCTTTCTTGTCTTATGGATGACAATTTTACAAATGTATTTACATGTGTATGTGTATGATTTTCTTTTTATATGTGAGCGACATGCCAATCTAAAACTTGATTAGCTAGAGTATATGTTAGATGATTAAATCTCCTAGGAACATGGATATACGTAATGTAATTGAAAATTTGTTCTAAGAAACGTACCCTAAGGAATCGTCGATGTAGAGTGGGATCATACACACGGTACAACCCATTTAACTGGGACACAACCAGCTAAGCATCTAGGTAGACTCGGAGGCGAGAAATGCCATGTGACAAAGTGTCACAAAGCAATTCTATCACAGCATTGTACTCGAAAACATTTTTTGTAGCATCGTTGAGAAAAATACCTCTAGAAGATAGCAACTAGCCTCCAGGTGTGAAAATCACCCAAGTTGCGGAAGCAAGCCTCCGAGTGTTTTAGCTAGCATCATTCGTGAACCCAAAATAAACCTCTGATTCACTTGATATCTACCACAGTGAAAAAGAAGACATAAATAACTACATGTCCACAAAACAAAAAGATAAAAAATGTATAAGAAGTTATACATATATACAAGAAGTCACCAGGTGACCAACCTAAGAGTAGTACTTCTTAAGGTAGAGCCCATTTCTAGGCTCCACCAAGGCATTTCCCTCAAAATCAACCAGATGGTAAGCACCCTTCTCTAAGACCTTTTTTACAATGAACGGTCTGAACCACATGGGTTTGAACTTGCCTGCCCCCATGGGATATTTGTCTTGATCATAGACCAGGACAAGATCGCCTTCAGAAAAAATCTGAGGATGAACGGACCGATTGTACTGACACTTGACTCATTTCTTATGTGTCTCATTGGCTAAGGCTGCATCATGAAGCATATTCATCGAGTTGCTCGAGATATAGAAGGCGTTCCTCAAGCGATGAAGTGTCCAATAGTAATCCCACTGCCAAATTTAAAGAAGGAATCTGACACTAAATAGGTAAGACTTCTTCCAGCCCGTATACAAGTTGAAAAGGTGAAAAATCAGTGGCAATCTTCACAGATGTTTGATAGGCCCATAACGTTGAATATAACATCAAATGCCAATTTGACTTGGCAGAATTGATCGTTCGTTGAAGAATAGTCTTGAGAGACTTATTCACAGCTTCAACCTAACCATTCACTTGTGGTTAATAGGGTGATGAATGTTCCTGTTTGAACCCGAGATTTGACGGTAATTCAGTCATCATTTTGTTTTGGAAGTGACTGCCATGGTCAGTCACAATATCCTTCGAGATACTGAACCTTACTACTATCTGATTAAATATGAAAAGAGTTGTTGTTTCACCATCATTGCTAAACATTGGCATGGATTCAACCCACTTCGTGAAGTATTCTACTGCTACGATGATGTAATGACTCCCCCTGAGTGAAGTGAGGTGACATGCAGTAAAATCAATCCCCTACTTCGTGAAAGGACCAACAGCAATGACTAGAAAAATAGGAGAAGGATGTTCCTGCATATTTCGACAGAAGATCTGGCACGGGTGGCACTTTTTGACCACCTCTACACAATCCTTGATTAATGAGGGCCAGAAGTAACCTGCACATAGAATATTTTGGGATGTTTCCAACAAAAACAAATGACTGCCACATGATTTAATGTGACAGTTATTCAAAACAAGATTTTCTTCTTTGTGGGTAAGACATTTCCGAAGAATGCAATCTACGCCTCGATGATACAAAGTGTCATCGAGTATAAAATAGTTTCATGCCTAATGTCGAATTCGTCGACGCTCATCGCAGGAAGCAGAAGCGGGGCACTTGAAAGTATGGAGATACACTAGTATATCTCCATACCAGGGGTTCGAATATGCAATTAGAAAAATATCTCCATTAATAGGTGATTCTTCGGGCATGATATCACTAGACTCGACCGACAGTTCTGAAAAGAGTTCGGCAAAGACCAATGACTTTTTGGATTTCGCAAAAACAAAATCCAAGTCAAATTCCTGTAAGATGACTACACATCTACTAATATTTCCGCCAATAACCCGTCGTGTTAACACATATTGGAAAGGGTTGACGACAGCAATGATAGTGGTCTTACGAAGAAAAATGTAGTGACAGAACCATTGGAAAGCATGAACATCTTCCAAGGCAAGTTTCTCAATGTGAGAATAGTTGAGTTCTGGTCCAACCATGCCTCGGCTAAGATAATATATAATGTGTTATTCAAGCATATCATATTCTTGAACCAAGACCATGACGATGGTCGACTCCCCAGTAGCCAAATACAACAATAAATCTTTGTTATAATCAGGAGGCCGGAGCAGAGGGGAAAACGTCAAGGCATGTTTCAATGCTTCAAAGGAGCACTGAGCAGCTTCATCCCAATTGAATGGGACCCCTTTTTTAGAAAGACGCATAAACCCTTTAGTGATCTCGGCGTAATTCGCAACAAAATGCCGAAGAAAAATCGTTTTCCCCTATAAGCTCTGAAGCTGGGGTATCGTGCACGGGGGAGGAAATTGAACTATCACCTCAACCTTGAGAGGATAGACCATGATCCTTGTTGTCGATACAATAAAACCTAAAAGACGACCTGACGTCAAGCAGAAACTGCACTTGTTATGATTCAAGCGAATCTGATAATAG
>ML782429.1:318224-332923 GCA_009831015.1 Picea engelmannii
ACCTTTGCCTCTTCCTCTTCCTTTGGTTCAAGGAAAAGTATTTCTATCAGCATATTGTCCTCTCTGTGAGCTTCCTCCTCTCCCATGATGAGTTTAAGGTTTCTTTCCCTCTTCTTGAGGTCTCTGAGTTCTGTCTTGGGCAACTGTTTTGCCTCTGGATTGATTTCTGCCTCGCCCTCTTTGACCTTGCTTTCGGCTCAGTTTTTCTTCAGCTTTCAGATCCATCTGATAAGCATCCTTCACATTTCTAAGGTCATCATGCTCATCTCATCCTGAATTTCGTACCGCAACCCATTCATGTATCTGGAAACCTTTTCATCATCACTTTCCCGATGACCTGCCCTGATGTTGATCTTGTAGAATTATTCAGTGTACTCTTTCACTGTCATCAACTTTTGTCTCAAGTTCTGCATCCTCCGAAACAGAGTATTTTGATAATCCTTGGGTATGAATTTGGCTTTCATCTTCGCAACCATTCTATCCCAACTCTTGATTTTATGCTTGCCTTTGCAGCATCTGTCAACCTGCAGTTCATCCCACCATAATGTTGCATGCCCTTTAAGTCTTGTGACAGTATGTTTAACCTTCCTATCTTCCTCAACATCCTCATAGTCGAAGTATTTATCCAGAGCTCTAATCCAGTCTAGAATTTCTTCAACGTCCAAGTTTCCCTCATACATGGGAATCTCCATTTTTTCCCTGGCACCTATCCTTGCAACAGCCCTGAATAGGCATTCATCTACTACATATTCTGCTGCAACTTCTTCTCCCTCGTTTCCAACTTCATTTTCACTTTCAGCCTCGCTGACATCCCCATCATTAACTGTGCGCCTCTATGTTGTCTCCATGGCATCAAGCCTGGCACGTAGTTCTTGCATTTCCCTTTCCACTGTTGGATCGGGCATTGGTCTATCTCTTCTTCTCGGTGGCATGGATGAGAAATATTTTTCCTTTCTCTGCTACAGAAAGAAAAGACTCTTTCTGGGCTCTGATACCAAATGGCGTAGACCCCCGAACCCTTGGGTCGATGGTCCGTACAGGATCGTTCTAATATGCCCCTTTGAGTCTAATTGACTCTTTGGTTTCCCCTCGGGAACTACCCTTCACACACAACAGTGCATCCACAAGTCCTTATGGGTTTGCCCGCGTGATCAAACATGAAGCATCGACCAAAATATTCTAACCCAACCTCCTATCTTCTGAAATGTCGAAATACTGAATTCCAGCACATTATCAAATGTTGGCCCCACAACGGAACTTTCTGCCTTTTTCAGAATTTTTCACTTCGTGATTTCGCGGATCCTGATGCCAAGCTCCTAGCTCTTCGACCTTCAAAACCTCAAACTCTGAAATAGTACCTCCAATGGGATCAATGGCTATGAGCCTCCCTTCAATCTAACAGCTAGCATGATTTCGAACTTTTGGATATCGGGAGTTCGGCACTCCCGATTTCAAGCCACTGTCCTCTCAGGTTCCCGAACCTCGAAATGATATGACGGCTCACAACAGGTCATGATCAACGGTCCATGTTGATTCCTGATATTAGTTGATGGGTTCATCCTCCCCTATCCACCTTGCAACTTCGGTAGATCCTACGGTTCTCACGACTTCGGGAGTTCTCTTGGGAGAATTCTGACCGATCTTTGCTCCTTGATAACTACTGCGAAATGAACAAGATATTCCTTCGTCGAAACTTATCCACCTGCAAAGCAACCTCGCTTCGCCGCACTTTGGATACTTCAAAGGCACTAACCCTCCTGAGCTTACTTCACAACTCAGTCTCCAAAGGACTTTTGTGCGCACTCCTTGCGGCAATCCCTCAAATACTTCTAAGTATTTGAACTCCTCGACTCTGTGCACTCCTCTGCAACAGCAGTCCTTCAATTCTTCCCTTAGTTGATAAATCCTAAACTTTCAACCAGCCTGCGCACACCTTGCATGGCTTTTGTGCCTCCCCTACACTTCTGCGAGAATGAGAACAACAGTATCTCTCCTGATCTTTCAGAGATAAACTTTGAACCCCCGTCAACGCACTCCTTACGGATGATTTCACTGCACTCCTTGCAAGAACTTCTCACTCAGGAAGAGAAACAATTGAAACTCGTTCTCTCTCTTTCAGACTTCAAACATTCAACATGAAATCATACATTCACACGATATTAAAGCAAATGCATAACAGAGAAAATAAACAACCATAAGCATACCATTCAACATGTATACACAGAAAGAATCATAACACCATGAATCTGAATCAAAGCTTCATATATTAATTCAGAACTTCTGTACATGGGTTCTTCTCTTACACAACTCTCTGCTTCTTCTATATGCTCAATGATACAAAAATCTAATTCTGAATGCCATAATGATACAAAGATGAGGGTGTCTATAGTCGTTTTCCCTCTTGTTCCTAAAACTGTCTAATCTGGAATTTAAATCTACCTACTTTCATTAATTATGCCTAAATGCCTTAACTTTATACAGATGAGAGCAATCGCTCATGATCTATTTACAATATGCAAGTACGCTTCCCTTTAACTATCACATTAATGCTTCAAAAACATGTAAAATGTGTGTTGCATTTTCCAGTGTCTTCTACCTTCATGCTCGCTTGGTTGGTTGCTTGCGATGCTCCTGCATCAACATGGCCCACTAAAAGGTGGCTCCATCATTCTTCAGGACAAAAGGCATCTTACGATACATGAAGGAACCCCAAGGACAAATAAAAGTCATTTTATGTTGGTCCTTGGGTTTGATTTGAATCTGATTGTATCCTGAAAAACCGTCCATGAACGAAAAGACTTCACATCATGCGCATTCATCGACAATCTGATCAATGAACGGGGTAGGGAAATTGTATTTCAGACATTCCTTATTCAAATCATGGAAGTCCATACAAGCGTGAATCCTGCCCTATTTCTTGTTAACCGGATCCGGGTTTGACACCCATTCTGTCAATTGTACAAGGTAGATAAAACCGGCTTTGAGCAATTTTTCTACTTCTGCCTTGATTGTTGTCACTTTTCAAGGATTGACTGGATGAATCTTCTGTCGGACCGATTTTGCATCAAGATAAGTTGTGATTTCATGCTCGACAATTCGTGGGTCGATGCCTGGAATTTCCTTGTAAGACCAAGAAAAAACGTTGTCGAACTCTTTGAATAACTCGGTGTAAGTTCAAATCTCTTCATGGGAGCAATCTGCTCCGATGAAAAAATTCTCCACGATGCCAGGGGTTCTGGAGATATCGATTGGAATCATTATAGAAATGCTTTCCATGTTACCCTCATCATAAACTTCATGCGTAGCCAGAGTATTGATAGGACAAGGACTATCTCCATTCATGGTCAAAATGAATTCTCCCACCTTTATTCTCCTAAGCTCGGGAAGGAAGTAATATCTATGATCTAGATCATCCCAAGGTCTATCAGGACCAGTCATTGCCTCAAGAATCACCTCATCAGAAGGAAAGACCAAGTCTAAAGGATATTGAGTGGCAAGAGAATCTTGAGCCCAAATAGGCTCGAGAACTGGATCTAACTCCTATGAGGGAGCCGAATCGGGGTTGGCTGAAGCTTGTTGGACAATGTTCTACACAACCTCATCCACGGATAAGGGCATGGCCATGCCATGATGCACTATCCTTCCATTGAGGCTAATGGGGAAGATAAATTTCATGGATCGTTAACGTAGCTCGTTCCAAACGACGATACTTGCAAAATTGCATCCCTCGGCTGGTTGGGAATAGTTGATATAAGCCTTACATCGATGGAAGGCGGCAGGTAAAAAAAGGTTCCCATCAACAATGGAAACAAACCGAAACCTAAGTTGACAGTGTCAGGCTGTGGATTATCAATAATCGAGACCTTGGAAGCCCGTGATGAAGGGTTTGGACGAGCGAAAGACAATTGGTCGATGGTCACAATCTGGCCCTCGTGCAAAAAACAAAAGACCCAAAAAACTGTACCAACCACTGCATGCATCGCATGAGTCCAACTCCTTCCTAACAACAGGTCGTAGTTGAGAGGCACATCAACTACCTCAACTTCGACACACACAGTTTTACCTCCCAACTGCATGGGGAAGGAAGGAATTATTCTGTGTGGGATAAACGATCGATCATCAAAAGTCATAAGCAACATAGGCGACGGAGACAAATCAAGCTGACCAATGGCCTTCCAACATGCCAACGACATCACGCAAGTCGAGGCACCCTCATTAACCACTGTGCGTAAAATGTTTCGCGTAAAATATTTTGTGGTGTAAGCCACTACTATCTGAAAAGAAATGTGGTGAGGAATACGGGGATTTAAGTTGGTTGGATCGAAAATGATCACTCATGGGTTACAAGTATTTGTCGCTCCCAAGGCAGACAACAGAGCTTTTCTCTATGAGGGGAAACTCTAGAGGACTTCCAAAGCGGACATCACACAAGGGGTCTATGCGGCCCTCGCATTTGGATTATGAGAATCCTTCTTGAACGCACCTTTAGGGATGCAAGTCATTTTTTCGCCCACCGCCTTCTCAATTTGGAGAGGAGTTGATGGGTTAGTGGCTTCATTTGACTTCTCGGCAGATTCTGGCATTCCGTAGTCTTGGGCCCTGGTCGCTAAATGAGATTCAGAATTCATTATGTAAATATTCACGGCTGGGTTGTTATTGGTAGGCGTGGGGGGTCCCTGACTACCCCCCTACCTTGCTTGTGGATGTGGAAGCCTAAGCCATATTTTTCCCTTGTGTAAAAGGGTTTATCAGCACAGCGGGTTGTTGTTGCGCTAACAGCTTATGGGCTTCTATAATTCGAGGGAATAAGTGAGTCAGGTGGTCTTCCATGCAGAGATTACACAGATACTTTGACTTCTTCTTCTATGTTTTTTCCCCACCAGCATTATCGGTAGCATTTTTATCCCCTTTACCCTTATTATTTTGTTGTTTCTTCTTTCCCTTGGTCTGCTGGTTGGAATTGGGATTCGTCGACTGCACACTATGTACATCCGACGTCTGGGTAGGGGGAATAGCCAAACTCAGAGTTTGGTTGGCCATATTTTGTTGTATCAACAATTGTTGCAACTGATTTGACAACAGATCTGCGGACTTGCTTTGTGTTGAGCCCACAATTTCATCGACATGGGGCCTAGAATTTTGCTTGGCCTTATCAAGAGTAGACTGCGGCAAATCTAGCAATATCTCGTAGAGCATGCTAGACTGAGAGTAGATTAGTTCAATCTACTGGGCTCTCATAATCGCCTCCTCTTCTGAAAACACTATGAAATTCGCTACATCCTTGGATACGCAGGGCACCAAAGACTTCAAGAACCACTCAAGAAATAAAGCAGGAGGGACCTTGACCTTAATTAAGCTCTTTCTATGCCACCATTCTCGGATATGATCAGAGATGTGGTCAGCCTTGGTTTGCTCAAAGTTGGCTAGCAATTCGGTGTCAGCGTTGTATCTCATAGGTAATTGGAAATGGTTCAAAAAGACCGTCGCCAAGTCATTGAAGTAAGAGTACCTCGAGCCATCGAGCTCAATATACCACTTCGCAACACCCTCTATAAGAGTGCATTGAAAAAGGTGCAACTGGACAGATTCGTCCTTTAGATATTTTGACGAGCACCACAAATGAAAGGTAGTCACATCATCACCCGAATCTTTTCCAGGATTTCCCTCAAATTTTGGAATATATGAAGGAAATTTACTCGGCATGGAGGACCAACGTGAATCGTGACAAATCAGGTCATTCAGTAATCTCGACAAGTCTGGAAGATGTAGAGTTTCCAGAAATGGTAGTTTCGGTTGTGAACTATTTACAATAAAGAGGGCCCGGGGTTTTAACTGGCACCAAGTTGCCAAGAAAAGTTGGACTGATGGCCATGGTTTTGGTAGAAGCTGTGGCCTTGACTAGCATAGGGAAACTGCGTCTGTTGGGGTGTCATCGACTGACTCCCAAAATTGGACGACATAGCTTGCGTAGGGATTTCTCCCTACATTGTGTGGACCTTGGAAGGGGATCCCCCCAGCCGATCCGATGGGCATGGGTATGGAGCCTTGCCTGGGGTTCCATTGAGTATGGAATGGCTTACCCCCGACTGACATCCCTTATGAGGGAATTGAGCCCTGCCAAGGATTCCAAAGACCTTGTGTGGAGTAAGCTCCAGTCGTCACTCCCTATAAAGGAATAGTACCTTTCACCAGGTTTTGTTGACCAAAGCTGGGGTTGCCCCCAGTTGAGAAAGCGGTTGAAGAAAAAGTGTTATTCCCAAATGCACCGAAAAAAGAGAACAGCATAGATCCCACCAGAGTTGTATAAGACAAAGGTCCTAAACTGCCTCCACCATACAAGCTATAATTAGCATTTGGCCCGATTGGCTGCTGAAAAGCACCACAGAGCGAAGGAGACAAAGGAGGTATATGAGACCCGCCATAAGGGATATAATTAAACGAGATAGTAGAGCTCGTGGTTGACCCTTGCAAGGGAGAGTTTGAGCTCCCTACCCCCAGACACATGATCTATAAGGTAGAATAAGTAAGAACTGAGTTGGTATCAAATTCGGGCATCCCATATGAGAAGGGAGCACCTGTCGCACTCTGAGTAAACAGAACAGCGGTTGAGGCCGTTAAAGGTATCGGACCACTACCCAAGGTTGAGGGAGTCGTGACAAATTTGGTCCTGACTGGCGGAGGTGGGAGAGCAGGTAGGATGCCCCCTGCAGTAGTAGTTGTAACGGGAGTATGAGGACTCCTAGACGAAGTAGCAGCATTCGCTTCCATTTTCGCTCGTAGAACTAGTTGGCGCTCAAAAGATGTCACCTCAGGAGGGGTAATCTGAATCAATATCGGCATCGACAAGTCAGTAATCGAAGGATAGGTTGGCCTAAAACCTTCAGTTTCAAGTTCAAAGACGGTGGATTCCTTTGGATCCAGAAAATCTCCTCGCGGAGCAGGCTTGGACACGGTTTCATGTGTCATGGTTGCTTCGAATGACCCTTCTTGATAAAGTATTTTCCTTAACAGTGGCAGAGGCGTCTCCAAGGTAACTGACAATAGGCTCTGAAGCCTTCACAACCGGCGGAGCCGTTCATCTTCCACTTTATGAAATGATCAAACAACACAGTAAGGCTTGACTAGCATAGAAAACAAAGCACACACTAAAAGGTTTCCTAAAGATAAATCAAGAAATCAACTAACTAGTGGGAAGGATGGCTATGTCAATCGACACTAGAGAAACTAATCGGTGCAAGTGCAAATCAAACATGGAAGCACCCTCCAGGTATACTCTGTGAAGCACGATATGGCATATGGCCTAGGTACTACGATATACCCCCGCAATCACATGTGTAAGTCCGTAAAATATGGGCAAATAGGTTTCTATCTCAGAGTTAGTTACCAGGAGGGTACAGTCAATAGTCGGGCAGATCGTAATGAGCAGGATAACAAGTCTGAAGCCCTTCAAGGGTATCGAAAGAAAATGGTCTGAAAGACAACTGAGGATCTCGAACGGATTCAAGGTCCATGAAGCTCTGTAGGAAAATGTGATCGGTATTATTCCTGAGAAAGACCCTCAATATACAATCCCCACTATGTTCAGTCCATCTTTGGAGGGGTTATCTCCCCTGCCTTTCCTCACGCGACCTCTTGTTTATCCCCTATGTTAGAGGGGGGTCCCGGCTAACTCTTACGACACTAGAATTAAAGAACTCCCTAACTCAAAATCCAATTTCGTTTTTAAAGTGCCCTTGAAGAGTTTCCTCTTCACATCTAATTCAAGGCCCTAAAACCCTAAACTAGTCGGTGAACCCTACAAACAGAAAAGTCTAATGTATTTTAGATTAAGCATTAATTTTAAGGCTTGATTTACTCAAAAGGTACGGTAGTGAAACCGATGGCGTTATGAAAAGACGAATAAGGAAGAGAAATTTAAATCATTTGAAAGAAAAATATACTTAAAAATTAAAGCAATGCTTGTAAACAACTCTTTGTAAATTCAACTTTTCTAATTGATATTTCAAGATCTTGTAAATGAAGAAATCCTAAAACTTGTTTTTGTTTGAATACAAACTACTTATATTTCAAGAAATCGAAAAGAACTTTGAAATGAAGACTATTTTTTTCTTTTGCAAATAACAACCTTGACTACTTTACCAAACTAAATGCAAAAAAATAAATTCTTTTTTTTTTAATTTTTTGAACTGCTTTAACAAGAAAAATTGAAGTAAAAAAAAAAAATTGTTTTTCAAAGCAAGAAACAGGAACAAAGAGGAAACTAAAAACAAGATTGATAAAGGCCCTGAGCCAACTGCGGATCGCATGGATTCAACCAAGAAACTAAAAGGAGGATCTGAAACTTGATAGCTTGATCTAAACCTTTTAGGGAAAACAAAAGAAGACTAAGGAACAAGTAAACTTAAACTTAAACACAAGCTATGGCCAAAGACAGAGACTCTAACTGGTTCAAGAAAGTCCTAAGAAGTCTGAACTTCTATCAGGAAAGAGACAAACTCTCTCTTTGTTAAAAAAACACTTTCAAGACACAGAGACACGAGATTTTGCAACAACAGCCTGTGTATGTACGCGGATTGTCTACTTTGCAGAGCATGTATGTACACATGCTGACCCAAAACAGGGCATGTACACCTCTAATACTTTTCAAAAATAAAAAGACAAGGCAGACTAACATGGAAGGGAAAGTTGGTATGCACCTTGCAGGTGACCAGGAACCCTTAAAAGACTCAATAAACTTGACTGAAACTCAAAAGGAAAACAAGAAGCCAATCAACAACCCAAAAAACCTCCCTAAAAACCCTAGAGAGATCCCCATTATGGTCGTCAGTTCTGCTAGCGGGAAAATCCCCCTATAACTATCCTAGGGTTTAAGATATAGATAGAGAAAATGACCGTCTAAAAGTTAATCTAGTTTC
Source organism: Picea engelmannii (assembly GCA_009831015.1). NCBI lineage: Eukaryota > Viridiplantae > Streptophyta > Pinopsida > Pinales > Pinaceae > Picea > Picea engelmannii. The sequence continues at coordinate 327,140 of ML782429.1, forward strand.
TACTATATCCCAAACATACCAAAATAAATGAACAGAAAGAAATAGAAGAGAATATCGATAACTGTACCTTTTATCCCACGTCTGGTGATGATCTCCTCAAGCTTTGTAGTTCCAAAGACTGTAAGTCTCCTCCCAAGGATGACCTACATCCAAGACTAAGAAAACAAGGGATACAAGCATGCTATTTATATTCATAAATTAGGGTTAGATATCAAATTTTATGTATAAATCAAAGAAAACACACAAAACATCATCATTTGGGACAGGGAAAAGAGATTATTTTATTCATTAAACAAAGACTGGAATTTACAATCCTTGTCGGCCACCATTACGTGAACCCGGTCCAGGCTCCTCTTTACAATGCTCCAAGTGAACCTTCAATAGGCCTCTTCTCTCAATCTACTAATCACCTCAAGGGAAGGGAATGGATTGAATGGAAGAAAAGGGGCGAAAGAGGGAATGTTGAGGCAGTAACTCACAAAAGGTAGCAAATGCTTGGGAAAGGAAGGGAACTGAAATTGGGCAGAGTTTCACTGTTCTTATGCTTAGTTGTGAATTGAGACCACAACACCTCATTTTATATGACAAAAGGATGGTTATTCAGTTGGGGTATGGGCTATAGTAGGTAAATTGGTTGGGAAACCTCCAATAGCCCGTGAAATCCACTAAATTCCTTACAACTTTTTAATTTTTGCAACTTTTAGAGGTATATGTGGGTTGTGTATTGTGTAGCAAGTGTATGTATGCGGCTTGTCTAGCACGCAGCAAGCATATGTACACGGGTTGTTGTGGTGCAGGGCGTGTACATGCTCTAAAAAATGGTTTTGTAAGTAGAGCTTGTCAGCAGTGATTTGGCAAATTATGCAAGTAAGAGGGCCAATGCCATGTATGCATGAGTAGGGATATAACAGGGATGGCCAGTGTTTCACTTCAAATTCAAAGATGAAGTTGCAGTTATACTGAAGGGGTGGAATTTTTAAGGCTCGGTTGTGTTATCTTTTAAGAAGTGGGTCTCAGGGTTTGATCCTAGGTCATAAAGGATTTTTGTGCACCCAATTTGGGTTGATATGCTTGTATCGTCACTTGATTTTTTCATTGTGGATATTTTTTAGGCCACTAGGGACAAGCTTGGGAAATTTCTAGAACTGGATGAGAAATTGAAAGCTAAAACATCACACTTGATAGCTTGTGTATTGGTAGAATTGGAATTTAAAACGTGGTTTGGTAGAGGATATCAAGTTAGTGGTGAGGAATATGTCATTTTTTCAGAGCTTGGATTATGTTGGCATTCCCTTTCATTGTGTCCATTGCCACAATTAAGAGCATTTAATTAGTTATTGACTACTCAAGTTCCATAAAACGGAGTGGAGGAAGAGGAGTTGTGATGATGTTGGCCAAAATGTAAGGAATGATGTTGTATATTCAAAGCGAGAGGATGGAAATCCTTTAGGAGTTGTGGGGGTAAGCATAAAGTTATGAATGAGGGGATTTGTGTTGGATTGGTATCAAGGAAAGTGAAGAAAGATTCAAGGCATTCTTTGAATATTTTCGAAGGGGATATCCCAATGGACATTAATCCATCATTGGTATATTTGAATAACTAGAAACTAGTTGTTGCAATATGGGAGCCACATCACTCGAAGGCTATTCCAATCCTATCTTTTGCAAATTTGAGAAAGTTAAACTAGGTGTTTTCCCACTCAATGTATGTTGGATATTATGTTGTAATTTATTCTAATGATGAGGGCTTTGCTAAGGATATTTATAAAGATATTCATGTTCATAAATTAAGTGAAGGGACGTATTATAAGGAGGATTTAGGTGTGAGTGGAAAGGTTCCTATGGGATTAGGTATGGTTACATATTTATAGGGGTATGGAGATGGTCATCAAGGAGGGGATTGGTGTTTCTTATGTCCCAAGTAGGAGAGATAATGATAAGGGGAAATATGTGCATGTTGTCAAATAGGTTTCTTTAATGGAAATCTATTTTCCATTGTCAATTAAAAATGCATTGGCTATAGTGGTAGGAGAGCCAAAATTCTTCAATCCTAGTTCAGTCTTTCCTTGTGCCATTTCTATTCATTAAGTTATGAAGACAGAGGAGAATATGTTAAGGAAGATATACATTTGAAGTTAGGGGTTTCTCTGAGATTGGGAAAGGATATGTTATTGGATGGGTATGGTTATTCCTTTAGGAGTTATGGGGGTGAACAAAAGGTTATGGAGGAGAGTAAGTGTTTTGGATTAATGGTTGGTGTAGGTGATAAAGATAAGAGGTTGTCAATGAATGTTGATTAAGGGGTTATTTTGATGGAAGAAATTCCACCATTGGTGGAACAAAAAAATATGCATCTAGACAATGAGGTAGGGGAATCAAAAATATCGGAGCCAACTCCAGTCTTATTTTATGCATATTATGGTAAGTTATCATCTCACTTAACTATTTTAGTGCTTATTGAAAATTGTATTGTGAATTTTTCTCTAGATGAATGGTGTTCTTTGGATATTTATAAAGGTTATTTTTCGTTTAATTTAAGGGATGGGAAACCACATAAGGAGCAATTGGGCCTAAATTGTTATCTTTATTTGGGATTGGGATGGACCTACCCTTGGATTTATCCCCTAAAAGGGAAGAATCCTCAACCTCTGCACTTGGGAAGGGATTAAATGGGCCTATAGGTTCCATCATATACCTCTAAACTTTTAGATAAGAGTCTTCTGAGGGTGACCCTTTCAAATATCCTCTTAGATATAGGAATGGGTCCAAAAGGAAATTTGATGGAGTGGAAGGAGGAATAAGTACGGATGCAGTGAAGGAACCTCAAGAAAGGGGCAGAAAATATCGCATATATCTAGCTAAGAGTTAGGCTATCAGAGAAATGAATGAGGGGAAGTAAATAAGTTATAAATGGACCCTTAGAGTAAGGCATGCCTTTGAGAAGGTTCCATAATTATCATATTGTATTTAAACATCAAGGTTTTAGGAAAACCCTCTAAGAAATGTTTTTTGGATAGACTTGTGGATGTCCACAATCTTGATATTAGTTTGATACAATAACCAATGGGGGAGGGGAAGAATTTTATTAATGATATTTTAAAGTCACGGAAGGAGTGGGACTTTTTAGGCTTAAATTATGTAGGTCATTTGGGAGGTTTATTGACTAGGATGAAGAAATCACTAATTGACACATTCTATGGTTTTGAATTCAAGGATTGGAGTTATTCTCTATTCTCTCAAATTTTGGAAAGCCTTCAATATAGTAAATGTATATGGGCCATATGAGGGAAGGATTCATCTCCAAGTGGATATGTTGGATCAGCAATTTGTAAAAGTTGAAAGGTTGATAATAGGTGGAGACCTTAATCTCACAACTAAAACAACTTAAATCTATGGAAACTCAATAAGGGGGGAGCCCTTGGAAGATTTATTTCTACAAAATTTTGAAGATATTGGATTGGTGGATGTGGATCCAATAAATCTCTCCCCAACATGGAGAAATATAAGGATTGGGGAAGAGAAAATACCCAAAAGGATCAACAAGTTTTTAGTGTCTAAATCGATCTTGAATGACCTTGAAAGAATTACGTCCTAGGTAGAGGTGAAAGGGGATTCTAATCACCTTCCAATCCTCCTTCAAATAGGGAGAGAAGACAAAAAAACTTCCAACACTTTTAAATTTAAATCCCACTGGTTAAAGGGTGGAGAGTTTCTTAATATTGTCAATTTTGAATCAGTGAAATTTGATCCCTCTTCAAGGGAGTCTTCTAGTCTCCAGTTGGAAGCTAATCTCAAAAATGTCAAAATTGTTGTATCAAAATGGCCTTATAACAAAAGGAGTAGAAATGAGCATGCATATTCTATTTGAGAAGGAAATAGTAGGGATCTACTCTCAAAATTATCTTTCATGTTTTGAGGATAATGATAAGCTCAAATTGAGGAATTTAGAAAATGCTAAGAGGAAGTTGTTGGAAGAAAAAGAATCCCATTTAAAACTAAAGAACAATGCTCTTTATTTAGAAAATGGGGATAAAAATGCAAGATATTCCATAATTATGTCGATCATAGGAAAATACTAATATTGTATAGGAAATCAAAACTATGATGGAGAGAAGGATAAGTCCTTCAAGGAATTAATTTATATGGGGGTTTCCATTTTAAGGGCTTATATAAATAACTAAACAAAATCAACATTATTGAAATGGTGAAAATTATATGATCCATTTTACCAATTTTTGCAGGGGGGGGGGAGGAAAATGAATTGATGATGGTGTAAGTGTCTAAAGGAAGAATTAATAGTTGTTTTGCGTTCCCTTCAAAGGGATAAGAGTCCAAGGCCAAATGATTGGATAGTGGAGCTTTTATACAGTTGTATGAGCTTTCGAAAGAAGAGTTGTGGAAGATACTAGAATATCGGGGAAAGTGCTTGGAGCATTTAAATCCACTTTTGTTTGTTTAATCCAAAAGAAGGATAGTCCTAAATAAATTGATGACTTTAGACCTATTTCCTTATGTAATTGCATTTATAAGATAATATCTAAATTTATAGCTATCAAATTGAAGATGTTTTCAAAGTCAATATCAAAAGAATATTTTGGCTTCTTGCACGGTAGACAAATTCTTGAAGCTATAGGGGTATCCTTGGAGAGTTTACAAATTATAAAATCTTAAAGGGTTAATACAATGGTTATGAAATTAGATTTATCCAAAGCCTATGATAGATCATCATGGCTTTATCTAGGACTAATCCTACTTCACATAGGATTTTGTGTCAAATGGTCAGTTGGATGTTGGGGTGTGTGTCTTAAGTCTCATTTATTTTTTTAATTAATGGCCCTTCTTCGAGATTTTTAATCCCTCTGGTGGTCTAAGGAAAGGATTTCCTATAGCACCTCTATCCTTTCTAATTATTTTTGAAGGATTAAACAAATCTATTATAGAGGGAAAAAAAAATAAGTGCTTTGAATAGGATAAAACTGGGAAGGTCTTTCTTCTGACTCATTTGTTATTTGTTGATGATGTATTATTATTTTTTAATGTCTCTAGAAGTCTAGAGGTAAACAAACTAAATGAAACTATTTATTGATATTGTACGGTGTCATTTATGGAAATCAATAGGAAGAAATCCCCCCTTACCTTTAACGGAATGGAGGAGAAAATGTTAGAAAGATTATGTAGATATCTCTTTCTCATAAATTTGTAGACTTTTATGTATTAGGGTTTTTACTTGAAACCAAATGACTACAGGAAAAAATATTGGAGGTGGTTGATTGAAAATATAGAACAAAGGACTAAGCAATCATACAATCATTGAATCTCCTTAGGAGGAAAATTCATTTTATCCAAGTCAATGTTGGAAGCAATACTATTTCACTAGCATATTATGGCCTTCATTCCTAAAGGTGTCCTATAATTAATCAGGAAGAGGTGTGTTAAGTTCTTTGCACTAGTAAACAAGAGAAAGAAGGTATTTGCCTTGTAAAATGGCAGTCTTTGGCGAAACCCAAGCATAAAGGTGGCTAGGGTTTAAAAAATGTTCATCTTTTTGGTAAGGCCTTGACATCCAAAAGCCTTTGGAGGATTATATCAAAACAAGGACTATGGAGGCAGGTGATAATTCAAAAGTACATTGAACCCCTCTCCATGGAAGAATGGATAAGGAGGAATATTATAACTTTTCAAAATAGGTTTATATTCTAGAAGGTTTTGGTCTTGGCTTTCCCTATGGTGGGAAATTGACTTATTTGGAAAGTAAGAATAGGGGACAAAGTCAAAATTGAAAAA
>ML782430.1:0-99222 GCA_009831015.1 Picea engelmannii
AGATTGTCCTTTGGGAAATCAAGAAGCGTCAGTTCTACAAGAACGTCAAAGATGGTCGGAAGCGGTTGTATTTGTGCTGTATGAAGTGGTAGCTCGAAGATGATGGGAGAGAAAGAGCGTGTCTATGAATTCAGAGATGGGTGGAACTGCGTATGAGGACCAGTGAGACAGATATGACAAAAATTGTGTAGTAACTTTTTGTTATGTTGTGTAATGTAATCATTAAGGAAGGGTGTTAGAATTAATGATTAATTTAGAGATTAGTTTGGAGTTGGTTTGAGATTTTGTAGGAGCTGTTGAGATATTATCTCAACCTCCATACCTATGTTTGGAATTGGTTGGATCTAACTCCAACTACATATACCTATTGTATCTTGGAATTTGATATAGCAATACAATATTAGTTTGTGTGTAATTTTCATGTTATGGCTGCTCTCTTATATTCTGTCATAATGCACAACAACGCGTCAATTTAAGTGATGTTAGTGTTGTCGGCAATGCTCCAACCTCGATTAGATCATCACAACCTGCGAGATTGAGCGATTCAAGGACTGGGCAAACACCTTCACCAAATGATATTTCAGTTATTCTAGCCTTAGACAGGTCTAAGGCCTTGAGTTGAAGCATACACTTGTCAATAGAAGAGTCCGACAATGTGCGGCCTCCTTGAATATTTTCCACACTGGCAAATTGCACTACACTGATTGGGCATTCCTGTAAATTCAAATCTTCAAGATTGTTCAACTCCCTCATGCCCAGATCTGACAGCTCCTCTATTTCTTTACACCTGCTCATGTCCAGAGTTCGAAGCTTTGCAAGGCCACGAAGCCCTGTTATTTTCTTTAATGCACAGCAATCACTGAAGTCCAGTGATGTTAGTGTTGTCGGCATTGCTCCAACCTCGACTAAATCATCACAACCTGCGAGATTGAGCCTTTGAAGGTATGGGCAAACACCTTCACCAAATGATATTTCAGTTATTCTGGTCTTCGACAGGTCTAAGGACTTTAGTCGATGCATACAGTTGTCAATAGAAGAGTCCAACAATGTGCGGCCTCCTTGAACCTTTTCCACACTGGCAAACTGCACTACACTGATCGGGCATTCCCGTAACTTCAAATCTGACAGCTCCTCTATTTCTTTACACCCTATCATGTCCACAGATCGAAGCTTTGCAAGGCCACGAAGCCCCGTTATTTTCTTTAATGCACAACAATCACTCAATTTCAGTGATGTTAGTGTTGTGGGCAATGCTCCAACCTCCACTAGATCATCACAACCTGCCATATCGAGCGATTCAAGGACTGGGCAAACACCTTCACCAAATGATATTTCAGTTATTCTCGCCTTTGACAAGTCTAAGGACTTTAGTCGAAGCATACACTTGTCAACAGAAGAGTCCAACAATGTGCGGCCTCCTTGAACCTTTTCCACACTGGCAAATTGCACTACACTGATTGGGCATTCCTGTAAATTCAAATCTTCATGATTTTTCAACTCCCTCACGCCCAGAACTGACAGTTCCTCTATTTGTTTACACCCGCTCATGTCCAGAGTTCGAAGCTCGCAAGGCCACCAAGCCCCGTTATTTTCTTTAATGCACAACAACGCGTCAATTTCAGTGATGTTAGTGTTGTCGGCAATGCTCCAACCTCCACTAGATCATCACAACCTGCAAGACTGAGCCATTGAAGTACTGGGCAAACACCTTCACCAAATGATATTTCAGTTATTCTTGCCTTCGACAGGTCTAAGGACTTGAGTCGAAGCATGCACTTGTCAATAGAAGAGTCCAACAATGTGCGGCCTCCTTGAACCTTTTCCACACTGGCAAATCGCACTACACTGATAGGGCATTCCTGCAAATTCAAATATTCAAGATTGTTCAACTCCCTGAGCTCGAGACCACACCGCTCCTCTATTTCTTTACACCCGCTCATGTACAGAATTCGAAGCTTTGCAAGGCCACGAAGCCCGGTTATTTTCTTTAATGCACCACAACCCGTCAATTCCAGTGATGTTAGTGTTGTCGGCAATGCTCTAACCTCCACTAGATCATCACAACCTACGAGATCAACCGATTCAAGGACTGGAAAAACACCTTCACAAAATGATATTTCAGTTATTCTGGTCCTCGACAGGTTTAAAGATTTGAGTCGAAACATACACTTGTCAATAGAAGAGGTCAACAATCTGCGGCCCCCTCGAACCTTCTCCACACTGGCAAATGACACTACACTAATCGGGCATTCCTCTAAATTCAAATTTCTAAGACTGTCCAACTCCCAGACACCCAGACCTGGCAGTTCCTCTATTTCTTTAGACCCGCTCATTTCCAGAGACCGAAGTTTTGCAAGGCCGCGAAACCCCGTTATTTTCTTTAATGCACAACAATAACACAGGAACAGTGATGTGAGTGTTGTCGGTAGTGCTCCAACCTCCACTAGACAATCACAACATGCGAGATCGAGCGATTCAAGGACTGGGCAAACACCTTCACCAAATGATATTTCAGTTATTCTGGTCCTCGACAGGTTTAAGGATTTGAGTCGAAACATACACTTGTCAATAGAAAAGTCCAACAATCTGCGGCCTCCTTGAACCTTTTCCACGCTGGCAAATGGCACTTTAAGAATTGGACAACCAGCTATTGACAAGGATGTCAACTGTCGGAGGTATCCAATGGCACTTGGCAATTCTTTTAACTGCATAAAATCCAAAATTAGTTCTTCCAGGGACTGCTGATGTGTGACTTGGGGAGGCAATACTTCTATTTTGTCACAATAAGAAAAGTTTAACCTTTCAAGCGTGCTGATATTCCCAAGTGTTCGGCTAGAGAAGGTCAAGTTGGAGCAGTCGCTCAAATCGAGATGTTTGAGTCGAATCAAGTTCATGAAGGAGTCTGGCAGCATTTTCATCGTGAAACACCCCGCCAGTTTAACATGTTGGAGCCTAGTTAAATTTCCAAAGGATGGCGGCAGAGTATTCAAATCAAAGCACCCAGACAAGTCAATATGTTGGAGGTTTGTGAAGTTCCCCAAAGAGTCTGGCAAGGACTTCATTCCTGCCTGGAGTCTCAAGTATTTCAATGAGCAGAGATGAAAGAACTCTTCGGGCAATGTTCCTTTAAAGTTGGGCAGTTCAATCTTTTCCAGGTACTTCAACTGTTCTATGGACTTTGGTAACTGAAAAAGGTCAAAATTAATATTCAACTCCCTCAATTGAAGAGGTGCCTGCATTACACGCTCAAAATTTTAATATGATTGTTTAAAAACTATACCACTACTTTTTATTAAATCTAAAAAGAACTTTACATGTACCTCACTTTCAGTGTTCCACAAAGTTCCCAAGATCGGGATGTTGTCGTTCCCAAACCAGAACCAGTGTCGCAGTTCTAAGACTCTTAGATTCTTTATTGGAATCCACGAAGCTAGGGAGGAGTCTGAATTATTTATTTCAATCCACGAAGGTCGCGAGGAAAATGGATATATCTCACAGCTAAGCCACAAAAGATCTGAGTGTCTCATCACCTTGAATAAGCTTTCCAAACAATCACATGGAGCTCTCAGCAGCTGCAACCCGCTGATATCAACAATACGATTGCTCAACTCCGCAGGACTTTGGAACGATTCGTCGTATCTTTGTGGAACCATGCTAATTCCTCGCACCTAAATTGTTATAGGAAAATGGTTAGAAACAATATTGACATCTTTGCAAAGTTCAAGAAATCACACCCTGAAAGACACGGATCTCTAAGCATAAATTTGAGAACACAACATAATGTCCAGAGCCTCAAACACCTACCGTGGATTGAGTCGGCACATTACGAAAAAGGGTGTCACTTGGGCGCCAAAGACGACGTGGACATCCAGGAGGTTCTTTCTCCGCCAAATCTCTGCCCAGGTCTCGGAGGTGATCATGCATTCTTATACGGTTCTCTTCGTTGAGTGTTACAAGACACTTGCTCTCTAGAGTCCCGAAACCCAGCGATCCTTTCCACCCAGATCCGTCCCATAGTCTTATGGCTGTACCCCTCTCTATTCCTATAAAGAAACAGGCAATATCTAAGAATATTTGTTTTTCCTGTTTATCAAGACCCAGCGATCCTTTCCACCCAGATCCGTCCCATAGTCTTATGGCTGTACCCCTCTCTATTCCTATAAAGAAACAGGCAATATCTAAGAATATTTGTTTTTCCTGTTTATCAAGACTGTCATAGCTAATCTGAAGTTTACTTTGTATTTCCGTGGGAAGCACTTGGGATAGTTTCTGCAATTGGTCTTTCCAATACTCGGGGCTTTCCGAGTGAAGTAGCGCCCCAATCACTTTGAGAGATGAGGGCAATCCTTGGCACGCATCCAAAAAATCTCCAACTAATTCTTCATACCCCGCGGCAGGACGAGGCTGCTGGAAGGCATACGAGCAAAATAGCTCTTGAGAATGGTCAGAACCCAGGCCTGTCAAATGGTAAATGGACGACTCTTCTATCGCCGCGGGTTTTCTAAGAACACTCTTATCCCGAGACGTAACTAAAATTAAACTACCAGACGGAAGGACGTCCTTCACGGGAGAAAATAATGCATCCAGCTGCTCATGGTGATCCACGTCATCTAAAATGATGAGAGATCGAGAATAGGAGCGATGGCGCCTTAACTTGCCTATACCTTCGTCAATGCTGCAGATTTTCGAAGGCACTCCAGTCAAGTCCGTCCAAAGTTGACCTTGCAAGGATGTTAAATTGTTCCTCGCTGCAGCGTCCCTTACCTCAGCCAAAAAACAGGACCGCTGGTAATGTGATTCGTTTCTGTTGAAGTATTCTTTGGCCAGGGTAGTTTTCCCCACCCCACCAAAACCCATAATCCCCAAAAGGATAGCCCCCCCTCTGTGCTGCTGCTCCTCCAATAACACCGTTCTTTCAAAGTCCTGTAACTTTTCATCCAATCCAGTTGGATGTGTGGCCACATGCAATGGGGTTTTCCTAACCCTTTTCTGCACCTGTCGCGCTACCTCGTCGACGAGCTCGCCTTCGTCACTAGTTATTGGCAAAAGAATGAGCATAGCATGAGTATTTAAAGCTCTGTTTATCAGTACAGTTAAGCTAATACAGAGAATGAGAAAGAGTACTAACCCATTACAGGCATCCAGCTCGAAACCGCTTAAATATGAAACATCGGCCAGTGCTTTCCTCCAAGCCGCAAGTTTTTCCTGGCCGTATCTCCCTTTCTTCTCATGATTAAGAAGGGCTTTAGCATACACCCTATCGCTGCCCGTCCAGCTGACATTTCTCAATGCTTGAACGTACACACTATCCTTGCCCGTCCACCGGAGAATTCTCAAAGCGTGAAGGAACACACTATATCTGCCCGTCTGGCGGAGAATTCTCAAGGCTTCAGCATATACTCTATCGGTGTTTTTGCCCTTGTCTGTCCATCGCAGATCGGAAGGCTTAACATTATAAAATACCGGAATGATCGTGCCATCCGATTTCAACATTAAATCGAGCTCGTCGAGACACCAACTTGATTCGGCGTATCGAGTAGAAAAGATGGCCACGTGGACGGAGGCGGTTGTAATAGCTCGTTCTATTTGAGGGTTTATCTTTTCTCCTCTCTGCAATTCCGGCTGGTCGAGAAAGACTCTGAATCCATAGGAAAGAAGACGGCGGTAAAGATGGCTGGCGAAAGTTTTTTTTACATCTGTGCGGCGATGATTTAGAAAAACATCGTAGCTGTAATTGCTATGGGCAGATACAGAGCTGGAAGTGGAGGTGGAGGTGGAGGCGGAAGCGAGTGTGTGAGCCATTATTATGAATGCAGGGATACACGGAGAAATAAGATGATGATGAAGACGAGGAAGGGAAACGCTGGGGCAGATTGACGAGTGAAATGCAGTTGTCTGTCTCTCGCTGATACAACGAATGGCTACCTCCCAGTTTAGCAGTAATGACTTCCCTGATACAACGAATGGTTACCTCCCAGTTTAAAGCGCGCCAAGAGCTCTAACGAAGTCGGTAAGCCGGTGCTCCTCATTTACGAGGAATGTCTAGTGAATGGTCAAGCAGGAAGAGTCTGCCACTCCGCCCCCACCCTGGTCGGCCACTTGCGAAAGGATCGTTTCTGTATGAGAGTCGGTGACAGGTGCATGTCGTTTACGGGAGGGTCTACAATTTATTGGATGCATCATCCCCACTTGCAAAAGCGTTCTTTGCTTTTTCCACGCGTCGTCGGCGGTCGGTGCGTTTCTGCTACGCGGAATGTTCGTTCAGTGGCCCCCCGAGGACCGTATACGCGTCTTGCCTTTTCCACGGTGTGACCAAGTCGGCGGGTCGGTGCGTTTCTGCTACGCGGGATGTTCATTCAGTGGCCCCCTGAGGACCGGATACGCGTCCAAGTGAGACAGCCTGCATTCAATTATTACCCGTCCTTTCCGTGGTCTCTGAAGAGACAGCTTGCATTCTTTTGCGGGGACGACACGGTCGTTACGTTCATAATCATCTTCCCCCGAAAAAACTCTTTTCATTATCAATATTAAACCCTTTTACAAACTTTTTTTTTTGGGTCTAATTTAAGCTTGATCAAAATATAATTTAAAATGGTTGAATTAATTATTTGAACCTTTTCCAAAAAGTTCAAACCCTTTTAGAATTTAAAATTAATCAATAAAAAATCTTATTTTATTTGATGATGATTGTTTTCCTTGATTAAGATTAATTTTGGTTTTTACATTCTAGGGTAAGGAATTAATAGATTTATTTAAAATTTTAATTTTTATATTTAAAATTTAAAATTTGAATTTTTATATTTAAAATTTAAAATTTAAAATTTAATTTTTATATTTAAAATTTAAAATTTAATTTTTATATTGAAAAAATATTATAGAGAAGTTTTTATAAATTTTTATATTTTTTATTTTATAGAAATTTAATGTGAATATATCTAAGATATTTTAAGAAAAAAAAGTCTTACATTCTCCACACTAATATCATAAAGAGAAAAATTCTTTTTCAAGGTGATTTAGGAATGGTTGAACAATTTATTTAGGAATGGTTAAACAATTTCTTTGTTTCATAGAGTGGGATCCTCTATTCTCCAATTAAATGATTTATGGAGAAAGAACAAATTGATAGATTTTAAAATAATATTATAAGTGAGAAGAATATATGGCATTGTGTTAAAGTGTTTATTGGTAGAAGAGTATAGTTCTTAAGACTCAATGCCACTACTATTAGTATCTTAGTAGTATTCATCTTAGTGATATTGTATGTTTCTTTGCAAATTTGTTCATTAATATATATATTCGTAATAATTTAATTTTATAACAATTAATGTGAATGTGAAAAGTTAGAAATACAAATTACTCTCATTTTCAATTATTTTTTTTCTTCTTTTGACTCAATGCATTCATTTTTTCTTCTTTTGACTCAATGCCACCACTAAGTATCCTAGTAGTATTCATCTTAGTGGTCTTGTATGTTTCTTTGCAAATTTGTTCATTAATATATATATTCGCAATAATTTAATTTTATAACAATTAATGTGAATGTGAAAAGTTAGAAATACAAATTACTCTTATTTTCAATTATTTTTTCTTCTTTTAACTCAATGCATTCATTTTTTCTTCTTTTGACGCAATGCCACCACTATTAGTATCCTAGTAGTATTCATCTTAGTGGTATTTCGTAATAATTTAATTTTATAACAATTAATGTGAATGTGAAAAGTTAGAAATACAAATTACTCTTATTTTCAATTATTTTTTCTTCTTTTGACTCAATGCATTCATTTTTTCTTCTTTTGACTCAATGCCATCACTATTAGTATCCTAGTAGTATTCATCTTAGTGGTATTGTATGTTTCTTTGCAAATTTGTTCATTAATATATATATTCGTAATAATTTAATTTTATAACAATTAATGTGAATGTGAAAAGTTAGAAATACAAATTACTTTCATTTTTAATTATTTTTCATCACAAATTTCAATGCATTCATTTTTTCTTCTTTTGAGTTGAAAACTTGTCCATCTTCTTGTCTTTCTCCTCTTCCTATGTATTTTTGGTAATAATTTCTTTTATATATTTCATTCATATTTTGCTTCACAAGTTTTAATAGCATTGGGTTAATTAACATTTTCATGTTGTTTATGATTTCATATTGTTGTTTGTGAAGAAAAAATTGGTGTTCCTACTATAATAATTATGTGATCGAACAAATGCAGGCATTCAATGTGGCCCAATATCCAAGATGAAGGGAGGTATTTTGCTGAATATACTAGAATCCTGTTATTTTGTTTGCATGATCTAAGATTCAACTAAAGTTGTTTATTGTATTATGTTAGATGTGTCATTTTGCATGGGAAAGCAATGACTTGTGAAAGAATTTGTTTTGTATTTCGTAATAGATAATTGCACCTAAAAAGGAAAATATATTGAAGGTATTTTTTGATGAAAGACTAAAAACCTTTAAATCAAAACCATGGAATTACTAATCTTTTAAAAAAATTCAAAGTTATCTTTTGATTTTAAATATTTAAACTATTTAATTATAATATTTGAATATTTGATTATTTGAATAGACATAATTCCAATAATAATTCAAAATATTTTAAATAACCAACAATAAAAATTGTACACCTTCAAATACTTATGACATATCCATATCTCATAAATAATAATAAAACATTATGACATATCCATATCTCATAAATAATAATAAAACATTCTCAATTGTTGCACCTTCAAATACTTATTTCAAATACTTATGACATATCATATCTCATAAATAATAATAAAACATTCTCATTTATTTCATGAGAAATCCACTCTCATAAGCATTATGTTCCTAAATATTCTTTGTTTAATTAACCCTTCAAAGATTTTCATGCTCATCTTAGAAGATGAAGTCTTTAGCGAAATATTTTATTTGACATTGTTTTAATAAATTTTATGCTTAAGCATTATGTTCCCAAATATTCTTTGTTTAATCAACCCTTCAAAGAGTTTCAAACTCGTCTTAGAAGATGAAGTCTTTAGCGAAATAATATTTTATTTGACATTGTTTTAATAAATTTTAAATTTTATCCTTAATTTACTTTTTGTAAAAGTAAATGTAGTGAACTCTCTAGATTTGCATGTTGGAATTTACAATCCCAAAGTTCACTACATTTACATTTATGACTCACTATAAAAATTTGCATACTCAAACAATTTACTTTTTCAATTATAATACAATTTATATTTCTTACATATTTTCATCATGTAAGTGTTAAATAAATATAATATCCTTCAACTTAAAATTTGTTCATTGATTCCACTTAATGCAAAGCCTTGGAATTTAATATAGATGATGATCACCAAACAAATTACGAACTTGATTTTTATATGTATTTTATGTGTTAAAAAATAAATATTAATATAAAAATATTATATTTTTAATATAAAAAATTAGCTATATTAAATTGTGTATGTATAATGAGTGGAACTCTAATCAGTGATAAGGAGGTTATGGAAGAGGTAGAGAAGCAAGTTCGGATAGGGTTACGAGGGTTTCACTCTAAGGGTGGGAAGCATTGTGTGTTTATAGTTGGTTCTCTTAAGTTATTATTCATGTGAAATGGTTACTGGATGAAGCCATGGTCTAGTGCATAGAGTTTTGACAACATATTTTTTTATGCCAAAGCCTCACATATCAAAACTGGTTTTATGGATTGGAGCTCTCTGGAAATTGATCATAAAGGAGAGGGTATGTATATTTTTGCTTCAATCATGATTTCTTTACATTCATTTTTGAAATTATGGTGAATAAGGTTGTTGTATTGTGTGGTGGTCCCTAGTTATTCAACAAAGTTGAGTTCATTCATGAGGATTGGTCAAATTATTTCAACTCTCATTATGCTCTTAGGGATAAGATGCTCATTTGGGTAAGACTAATGGTGCTCCCATTACACCACTGTAACACTAGGGTCTTGTAGGCCATTGGGGAGAAGTTGCGTTATTTTTTCTATTTGACAAAAGAAACTCTATCCCATGAGGGAATTTCCATGGGTTCTTATTTGTATTTCCATCAATGGAGGGATTCTTGTGGAGACTATTTTTGTTTCAATGGGGGTAGACCAAGCTTAGATGTTAGACTATAAAGGAATCCCTTTCAAATGTCAGTTTTGCAAAAAGCATGGACATCTTCGAAACAAATGTCAGTTTTGCAAGGATTTGGCAAGGGAATGGACATAGGTAAGTTCTCTTCTCAATAGGCTGGGATTGAGATTGTATCTTGTTCTGGTGAATGCTCCAAAAGAGGGTGGCAAGACTATTGGTGTTGTGTTTAGAACTATTGAGTTGAGGGTTCTAGATTGCTTGGTTCAAGAGGTGGTGGTGGGAGTTATTAAAAATAGTAACAATGAACATTCCATAAGTTAAAGGATGGTTGGGCCTAAATGTGTAGAGTCCCAAAGCCCATTGTAAGGGGTTCATCGACTAGATGCACAAGACGAGCTAACAAAGGGGAAGGTAGAGGGGATTGTTGGCAATGGCTTATTGGATATATAATCTAGGGTTCCTCCTAGGTATCATCTCATTAATGTGTCCACAACTCTTGCTAAAGGGGCTATGATTGCATATTTTAAGGGCATGGTTGAAGTGGTTCATCTTGGCATTGACACTCCTTGATGTGAATTCTTGGGAGAGTTTTCACAACAAGTTTCCAAAGTCCATGATTTTCTATTTTCCATTGAAGTTGAACCTGAGTTTTCATGCACTGTCAGGGTTGATGGTCTCTATTCTAGCCAAATTTTGGAGCCTCCTACTCCAAGGAAGATGGATTCAAAAGTGTTGGGAGGTAATTGTTTTACAAGCAAGTGAGTTTTTGTTCATATTCTATTGATTAAGGACTATGCATCATCTTCAACTCAAGAAATCCTATATTCCTCTCCTCCTAGCTCCTAGACTTGGGTGCCAAGAGAAGAGAAGAATTTTGATCATTTACTACAATGTTGTGGGTTGTAGGGTATAGGTCTTGACTTATATCCTTGACACCTTTTCTAGATTTTAAGAATGAATGGGGTTTCCTCATTTCAATTGATGTTGCTTTCAAAGTGTCATGTTCATCCATGTTTTTTTTTAATATTAATGGTGGATCTTTGTAGATGGTTTTAATACTATATATTAGCTTAGGTATATTCGTTTAGTTTCGAAGTTGTGCCTCTTTTGGATAGATTTATGAGGACTATTAAATATGTATAATCACGTTGTGTTGTTTATTGTAATTCTTAAGTGTGTCTTTTCTTTTTATTTAATATGAGAGAACCAAAACACTTTTTTCTTTAGAAAAAAAAGGAGCGTTTTTCCAAATTCACCATATTGAGACATGTTTCCCCCAAATTTGGCCTCCGATGAATAGTGTTTTGGTCCAAAAATAGTGATATTTTAGAATATTTCCTAATTCCTTAGACTTACATGATTGTTCCTCATGCCCAATTCCAAACTTATAAATAAGGCATTAATGTGTACATAAAACCCCCTTCACTATACTAATCAAGTTCTTTTGTCGAATTTTATGCCCCTGATCCCACAAAAGGGAATATTTTCAGTGTCTTCAAGTTTAGAATGACATGAAAAATTTTCCTCGAGGAAATTATCGAGCATAACAACTTTGTAAATTGTCATCTCAATTTTCACTGCAATTTTGGTTTCTCTGTCAAAGGTATCGTAAACCCATTTTTCCATCCTATATTTTTTTCCATGCTACTATTAATGTGGCACACATGTGAATGTTGATGTGGTGTGTTGCCCACATTTAGAGTTATGTGAGCACTAGGGTGTCGACCCTCTTAACATGCCCCATCATCTTCTTCACATGCATTTACTTTCCTTATGCCACAACAATTTACCATGTGCACCATTGATCTTGAAAGAATGAATGGTCGGCATAATTCAACACCTTTTTAACACCATAGGCACCCTAGAGATGGGATTTTCTATAACCTACCCTCTGAAAGCTCACCTCCACTTCATGTTCATGCCAAATTCACTCCGTTATCCTACCCAAACGCCTTAGTGATGATATAACTTGTGATACTCACCCACCATCTCACCACTATGAGCATCCAACTTGACAAAATTAACACAATTCTCACTTGGGATTTTTTTCCCACAGTTAGCATGCCACTAAGGATTCCATCACACATCCCACGTGATCTACCCATTATGGCCCATTGTTCTAATTGAATTTCAATACCACTCTATAACATACTCAAATTCCTACCTTGGCCATCATTTACCAGTTGTAAGCAATTTTGACCTCTAACAACAACTTAACAAATTCCATATGCAACATCAAAGAAATGATACATGGCATAAACATAAATAAAAGTAAAATTCCAACTCATATTCACATTGATGCTCATTAACAATGTTTCCATTCATTTGAACCATTTCCTTTAACAAAAAACACATAACAACATATTTTAATGAAATGAAATGCCAAAAAACAAAATAAAGATGAAAAGTTATCTTTATCATGAATATGTCCACCAAACCAATTGCATAGGAGTGATTCACCACCCAACCATAGGTATATATTCTAGATTTGACACCCCAATATGAGTTATGAAACCCTAAGGTAATGGATGGTTATTGGCTCTATTTCTCAACCATCCCAACCCATAATAGTCAAGAATATAAACAAAACCAGACACCTACCATGGTTTTCTTCAGGAAAGCTACTCCAAGAATGTCACCTAGCCTTCAACCATTCGCAAACCTCTTCCTCTTAGCTAGACACAACACAAAGTCAGGATCTCCTTTCGCTACTCTATGATTCATCGAAAATCCATTCCCTCTAGTGCTCTAGTGTAGGAATAAAGTGTTAGGATTCGATCCTAACCCCTCTTAGTGGGTCCTCGGTTAGTATGATATAGTTTTTTATGTAATAAAGGTTGACATTAGTTAATAAGGCCTATTAAATAAATGAGAATAAGTCAATATAAGAAGACCTAATAGAAGCTTCTGCTTCTAAAAAGATATTCCTCTAGAAGGTTTCTTAGAAGAAAGAGTTAGTATAAATAAGAGTAGGAGGTATTGGAAAGGATTTCTTGAGAATTATTGTAATAGAGCTCTGCTCTGTTGGAGGTTTCCCCCTCAAAGAGGAAAGTGAACATTGTTTTCTCAATAAAGGTATTTTGGTGTTGTGGTTCCATATACTTAGTTGTTCTTTTGTTATTATTTGTCATATTTCTATTTTATGTTGTTGTTCCGTTGTTTAGTTGTTCTATTGTTATTATTTGTCATATTTCTATTTTGTGTTGTCGTTCCATTGTTATTCACTACAATAAATCTACTTTTCTAATATTATAATAGATATGGTACCTTACAAGTGGTATCATAGCTCTTTCCTAGGCACAAATTGTGGTTAATTTTTTTTTTTCAGGGTAGAGACGTATTCCGACATCTTTAATCTACAATGATCTTTCGTTCAACACATAAATCCATAGTCGGGGAAGCATACACACAGGAACTATAAGTGTTTTTTAAGTGCACATTGTTGGCCACCCTTGTAACCCTTGTTGGTACCCCTTCGAGTGGTAGCACAATAGATAACACCTATATACGGACAGGCCTAGGATCCTAAAACCATCTGTAGATCAACCGATCAACCGCCTGACTACTATATTTCCTCTAAGAACAACACACGGAAGATACTCTCTAGTACCTGGGAAATCGAGTAGTACATCCAAGGGTATGGTCTAGCCTCCTTAGTTGGTTCCCTGAGATATTGGGTCGAGTACTACTGTTCAACCCCACACATATATCAGAGAGTTATAGCACATGGAAAACCCTTATCTATAGGAACCTAAAAAACCCTAACCCTTGAAAAGGAAACAAAATATCTATTGTTGTGCAACATTCCCTACTGCCTACATTTTGTTTTCACTGTAGAAGTACTCCCTGCCTACTTTTTTTACTGTTGAGAATTTGGGCATTCCAATGCTATAGAAGTATTTAGGTCAGAGTATAAATCCGCAACAGTAAATAAATAAATAAAGTCTCCCCCACTTTGCACCCTTATTTGAGACCTATCCCATTGGATACCTCTCTTCATCCTGATCGCAGTGGTACCCTTCATTTCTAAGCCCTTTTTTTTCCATGGACCCAACCCCTTCTCAACACCCTTATTTGTGATCTATCCCATTGGATTCTTCTCTTCGTCCTAATCGAAATGGTACTAATCATTCCATGTGGATCATATCCCCTTCCCGACACCCTCATATGCCACCTAAGCCTCCACAATATCCCCTACCACCCGGGCTCAGAACCTGGAAGAGTTGGATACTAATGTGACTGACCTAGACCAACGCATCAACACCCTCAGCCAATAGTTCCAATACTCCCTCACCTAGAACATGGCCTCCCTCAGATCTGATTTCCAAGAAGTGGTGAAACTCATCAAGGGTAAACACATTGATTCCTACTATGAGGAACCTCATTCTTCCCATTATGAGAATACTCATTCATCCCACTCCCCTTGGGGTTTTCCAAACTTTTGGACTAAGGTGCCCAATATTGAAATGCATAAATTTGATGGATCAAACCCAACAGGGTGGGTCTCTCAAATGGAACAATACTTATCCCTCCATGATATCCAGGATGATGAGACCAAATTCCATGTAGGGGTTCTTTCCTTTGATCAAGAACGCTAGTAGTGGTGGAAATGGCATAAGAAACATTATCAAGGCCTACCCAATTGGAACATGTTCACCAAATAATTTTTGCCCGTTTTGATAGAGAATATAATTTTTTTGGACGACTCACTAAGTTGTGCCAAATAGGGCAAGTAGTAGACTTCATCATAGCATTCGAACAATTGGTTATCATAATTGAGGGCTTATCTAATGAGTTTTATATTGAATGTTTTCTCAATGGATTAAAGGATTCCATTCAGACTCATGTGAGCATGCATAATCCTATTACCTAGTTGTGGGCATGCCAATTATCATTGGATGTAGATATCATTCTCCAGGCCCAAACCCTACATGTTGCAGTTACCAATCGTCCTCTCCTAGGGCTAACCCAACTCTTACCCAAACTTTGAAAGTCCAAAATTTATCTCTAGCAAAAAAGGTTGAACATCGGAAGCAAGGACTTTACTATTATTGTGATGAAAAGTATTCACCAGGCCATACATGTCATGAAATTTTTTTATTCTAGATTGATGCATCAACTTCCACCTCCTATGAAGACATACCATCAGGTGAGGCTCCTAACCTAGAGGACACACAACCAATTGTCCATATACTAAATCTAGTTGCAACACCTGCAGAACCATAGGAACCTATCATATCTCTCCATGCCCTCGCAAGTATTTCTACCCCACAGAAATTAAAGATCAAGGGATACATCAAACATAGGTCAGTCGTGGTGTTGATTGATATTGGTAGCACCAATAATTTTATTCACCACAGGGGTGTTGAGGAGGTCATTTTCTTTGTTAAACCAGTTTCTAATTTTCAAATTCTCATAGCCGATGGCGGTACAATGAAGTATGGGGGCTGTTGTGAGAATGTCAAAATCCAAATGGGTGATTATCATATGAAAACTCACATATTCTCCATTTCCATGGGTGGTTGTGATAATTTCTTGGGGGTGGAATGGCTTCGCACACTGGGATTGATTACCATGGATTATCAAGATTTATACATCAACTTCACTCAATATTCTCACACCTATAACCTCTGAGGCCTCCAAGCCATTCTCCATGATATGCACATGTGGCGACCATATCTCTTGGGACATCATTTTCAAATCAAAATAGATCACCATAGTCTAAAGTGTTTCTTAGAGCACAGGTTATCCTCTCCAAAACATAACAAGTGGCTGACCAAAATATTGGGCTATGATTATGAGATAATGTATAAAAATGGAAAAGAAAATATAGTGTTCGATGTGCTGTTGAGACAACATGAGGAAGACAATTCCCTCTTTGCCTTATCCTTACCTATTCCTGATTGGATTGAGTCCATCTGACAAGAGTTTCTAACACACCCGAATATTTCATGGGTCATTCATCGACTTCAGGAGGACCCTAATCCTCCCCTTGGCTACACTTGGCAAGATAGTATCCTTAGGTATAAGGATCACCTAGTTTTATCTTCATCTTCCACCATCAAGCCTAGGCTCTTAAATGAGTTCCACTCATTTGCTATTGTTGATCACTCTGGATTCCAAAAGACATATGCTCGTTCAGCCGTTCTTTTTTCTGGGAAGGCATGAAGAAGGACATCCTTACTTTTGTCACCAAATGTGATGTTTGCCGACACAATAAAGGTGAAACTATCAAGACTCCAGGAGCTCTACATCCATTACATATTCTAGCCTCTATGTAGACTGCCATCTCCATGGACTTTATAATGGGCCTTCCCAAAGAAGGTAACAAGTCAACCATCATGAAGGTGGTATATCGCCTCTCCAAGTATGCTCATTTTTGTGCCTTACCACACCCTTTCATGCCAATCCTAGTAGCACAAGTTTTCCTTGATCAGATTTTCAAATTACATTGCGTGCTCACATCCATTGTGTTTGATTGTGATCTAAATTTCACCAAAACCTTTTGACAAGAGTTGTTTAAATTATAGGGCACACAACTGAACATGAGCATAACATATCTATAAGGTATCTGTCCCCATAGAGCCTTATAAAACATAAGTTAAAAAAATAGAGAGTAGATAAATGTTATTCTGTACAAATTAATTTCATCATTTAACCATAATTTATTTAGCATAAATTTAATTTATGAACAACATGAAAATAAACTTTCGTAACAATCACATAACACATCATAATCACTAAAATTCATACCTCTGTCTGATGCTCATTCTCCAATCTCTGGTTGTCCTCTCTGCTACTCTGCCCAAAACCAAATCTTTCCTCCCTGCCAGCTAGGAACAGAGCCTATCCGGCTCCCTAGCTCTAGGATTCCGTGAGGATTCCTGGCCCCTGAGCCCAAAACTCCCAGCAACCTGGTGCACCCCTGTAATAGTCCACCCAAACTCCAAAACCAGAAAATACAAACCAGACATAAAATACAATACCTGCTCTCAAAATGCTCCCTTCCTCCCCAAACTTCCAAAAGTCCCCTTTCTCGAATGCCTCTGCCCCCTCATATCCCTTCGTTCATTCATTGCCTCTCCATTCAATGCCTTATCCCTCCATTCAATGCCTTATCTCTCCATTTAATACCTTATCCCCCCATTCAATACCTTATCCCTCCATACGTTAAGTTTTCTATTAAATAATTTAAAATTTAATTTGTTACCCAAACATTAAATGAGTTAATTAATTAATTAATTAATTAATCAACATATATTAAACAATAAATAAATAATATTATTAATAAATAATCATTATTTAACTAATATACATTAGGACAACTAATTATTAATTAATTATACTTGATAAACCTTAAGGAATTATTTAACTAGGGTTGTTACAATATCACCCCCAGTCAGACAACCAAACATAAGTGGTCAACAAATGTTTGGAAAGCTACTTGCGTTGTTTTGATTTTCACAAATACCACCACTGGGTGCAATGGATACCATTGGCAGAATGATGGTACAACACTTCCTATCATACGACCACTAATGACACCATATGAAGTGGTGTATGGCCAACAACCACCTACCGTAATTTCATATCTTCCCCGAAACATCAAAGGTCCAAGATATTGATAGAATGTTGCAAGGTAGAACAATCACCCTCGTAGCTCTGAAGGATAACCTCCACATGGATCAAAATCATATGAAGCAATAGGTTGACCAACATTGTCTAGAAATATTTTTCCAAGAAGGTGATCTGGTGTTTTTTTGACTCCAACCTTACAAACAAACATCACTCAAAGCACAGGGACACCACAAGTTAGCACCCAAATTGTATGGCCCCTATCAGATCATCTAGCGAAATGGTTCAGTGGCCTACAAAATGGCACTTCCAGCTATCTCCAAAATCCATCTGGTGTTCCATGTTTCCTGTCTAAAGAAAGTGGTGGGAAAAATTGCAGGGTTCAAACCATCTTGCCCGAATTAGATGAAGAAGGCTCCCTTTGGTTCCAACCCAAATCAATCTTCAATGCGTGCGAGTGCCACTTCCGTGGCATAACTATCAAGGAAGTGTTGATCAAGTGGAAGGAAACATTGTCAGAGGATGCCACTTGGGAACCATTGACCATACTCCAATGATTTCCACATCTTCAGCCTTGAGAACAAGGTTTCTTTTGAAGAAGGAGGGCATGTTAGGATTCAATCCTAACCCCTCTTAGTGGGTCATTAGTTAGTATGATATATTTTCTATGTAATAAAGGTCAACATTAGTTAATAAGACCTATTAAATAAATGAGAATAATTCAATGTAAGAAGACCTAATAGAAGTTTTCGCTTCTAAAAAGATATTCCTCTAGAAGGTTCCTTAGAGGATAGAATTAGTATAAATAAGAGTAGGAGATATTGGAAAGGATGTCTTGAAAATTATTATAATAGAGCTCTGCTCTACTGGAGGTTTCCCCCTCGAAGAGGCAAGTGAACATTTTTTCCTCAATAAAAGTATTTTGGTGTTGTGGTTCCATATACTTAGTTGTTTCGTTGTTATTCTATGATGTATTTATGTTTTATGTTATTGTTTTTCTATTATTCACTACAATAAATATATTTTTGTGCTATTATAATAGATTTAGTACCTCACATAAAGAGTATGTGTTGGTAGTACTTATGTTATACCTTGGTTCATTTCCAATCAACAATTATTTCAAACAAATGAGGCATGGGATTTCATCCAACAAAGTGTCTTGGCTCACTCTACAACAATGGATTCTTTCTTCAAAATCAAACGTACCTTCTCTTACTAACGACAATCCCTCCAACTACAATTGTTTTCTCAACAGGGGCGGCTATTCATATTGGAATGAGAAATGGCTCACTCTGGGTAGGGTAGGGTAGCCACCTTCAGGAGAATGGGAAGCTCAAGAAGAGGATATTGGATAAAAGGCCAGAAGAGACAAACAACTTACACTTATAGCTAGTATTTTAAATATTTAAGTTTGGCTCTTTTATGTCCACCGACCCTGTGTATTCGTCGCTTCATTCCATGGTTATTAATTCCTCATTAACTATAGGCTACCACCTCTACCTGATAACACATAATGAAATTAATGACCTTTTGTACAAAATATAAACTATCATATATATTTTTTCTCGATTTAAATGTTCATTCGGGGAGATGACATCGCCAATTATTTAAACGTAAAATATGCACAAAATGCCTCATGACGGGAATTTTTCCCATAAAATTCCAACCCTGGTCAGGGTCAGCCAACAATATCCAACATGCTACGTAGCATTCAATATTGCAGAAGGTGGATTATAAACCGTGGGATCCAAAAATAATTCCAATCCAACGGTCTATAATCCACTTGCTGTGACATTGAATGTTGCGCAATAAGATGGATATTGGTTGTCGTCATGATCGACTTCCATCCATGCACATATGCATGCATTCTTAGAAGGGTTATCCATCTTACCATCTGCATTTTTAAGGTTGAATTTAACACCTTCTTCCTCGACATGTGATTCATACGACAAGATTTTCAAAATATTCTGGAGCAGGTGTGGAGTTTCAAATTTACCATGATTGTTAAGTAAAAATTTAATATTTACCATGATTGTTAAGTAAAAATTTAATATTTACCAACTTGTTTATTCAGTATATGGGGTATATTTTGATAAATGAAATTGATTAATTTTATAAATAGTTCTTAAAATGGTGAA
This sequence comes from Picea engelmannii, assembly GCA_009831015.1. NCBI lineage: Eukaryota > Viridiplantae > Streptophyta > Pinopsida > Pinales > Pinaceae > Picea > Picea engelmannii. The sequence goes on from ML782430.1 coordinate 19,806, forward strand.
TGAAATTGATTAGTTTTCATAAAAATAAATTGCAAGCTATGAAAACTAAAAGGTTATACAAAAATTACAACCTTTTAATCAAATTAAAAGGTTAGACAAAAATTACAACCTTTCAGTTAAGACTGCCGGGTAAAAACCTTTCAAGTCATAATAACCTACTAACCATTCTGATCAACTATCGGGATATGAAAAGCCTCAAATGGATGCAAAATGTTCCAAAAATTAAAAGGCTTCTTACAAAGATAAACCCTTATTTTAATTATTTATATGCATCGGTAAGAAAGAATACTCAAAATAAAAAACTTGAATAGCCTTACGTTGGAAAAATACTGAAATGGCATGCTTGGTATAGTGTGCTGCAAAAACCACTCTATATTTGAATGCAACGAAGCTCTCGAATGAGACAAGCATTTCATACGTTGAAAAATTAAACATCTTGTATGCAAGAAAATTACGACCAGTCATATAAAAACCCTAGAGAAGAAGAAAGCGTTGCGAAATTCTCCCAAGGAAATATTCCTCTACCATTGATTTAAGTCTTTCAACATGCATTTGTAATAAATCCTCAGAATTAACACTCGCCAACCGCCAACATCCGCTTCATCAACATTGGCCTTGGGATCAAAGAACCCCCAAATCCAACTTCTCCCACCAAATAAATCAAAGTAGTAAGGTCCACAACATGAAATTTACTCCAAATCCTCAAGCTCCACCGATGAAAGATTCAAAGCCCCTTCTTTCATAAAAAACTAACCCCAAATTTGAAGCGCACAAAAAGTCCAGAGCTCAGTATTTTATTGAATTTTGGGACCTAAAGATCTTCTCAAAATCCCCTCGAGGGATTGATCAGAGGACAGAGTCTAGTGACGCTATGATGTGTTAGGCGAGTGATGAGTAATCCCATATCGATGAAGAGAGAAAGAAAGAACTTCTGAATCTGTGTAAGGGCACACATGGAAATCGATTCACGAAAGTTGAATATTTCGGCACAAAATCTACTATGCAAAAACATTTCGCTTTGCATGGTTGGTGACAAATTGCATTATAGGTTATACAATATAGTATAGAATTGGTAATGGCTTATAGGTACCTGAGAGAACTGTTAGAATTTATGACACATACCCTAATCAGCTAAACGTCAAATTCCAGGCCTTCTCCCGAGTCCCATCGCCTACATACAATATACAGATATTGTATGAGGTTGTAGATCTCATGGTCGTATACTGATTCACTTACGCTTGGAAGCGGGTCGACAACAACTTTCGAGGAGGGCATTCTAGTGTATGTCTAAATTTTATACTTTTTGAATCTTTTCAGGCTTTTTTATTTATTTATTTTGCTTAGAAACTGGTTTTAGAAGAATTGATTAGTTGTTGAGATTGCAGGATCAAAAAAGAATTGATTAGTTGTTGAGATTGCAGGATCAAAAATTTTAAAAAATTGATCAATTGCAGAGATTGCATAATTTGGGTGGATTAGGGGATTTTAGGGGTGTTGAATCCATCTATGCATTCAAAACTGCAATTTAAAGAATGGAAAAATGTGATTTGACCAACAATTAGATTATTAGATTCTGGTAATAATTTCTCAAAAAAGTAAAATGTCTGATAGTTAGCATTTAATGTTGCGACGAGTGGTGTATGAGTCATTGGATCTGAATCTCTTTCATATCCGATGACCTATACACCACCTACCAGTATGTTGCATAGTAGGGTGCATATTGTGTTGGGAAATTGTTGTCATTGATGTCAAAGGTAGACATGATTGTGACTGTCATAAAAGTCATTGATTTTAAATACAGGGGGAGACTATGAAAACCTCTATGCATTGAGTTTATGAGCTATTACATATCTACCCTGTGTAAATGAAGGAAATATAATAGAGGAAGTGTCCACACTGCAAATCAAACTAGAGAAAGTTTTGAGCTACATTGATGAGCTTCTGTATGTTTTATTGAAATTCTCTCCAAGTGGATTCAACCCTTGGTATGGCACTCACACGATGTTGATATTTTGCCACTCTACTCAACACTTGAAAATTAGCTCAAAAATAAAATCACTTTATCTACTAAAATCACAATTGAGTAATCAACTAAACATGTAGTGGAAGCATAAACAAGGAAACCAAATCAAGCACATAAGAACACCAAGATTTTCAAGTAAACCCTTGGAAAAACCTCAGAGGGAAAACCAGTCCAATGGTACTTTTATTAAGGCCAAATCAAGGCTCCCGTAATAGGGAAAATGGGCCACTAAGAGAATTATACACTTCAGACAAACCTAGAAACTCATGTGTTGTTATATGACCTTGTACCAACATGTTTCCCAAAGCATCCATGACTTTCCCTTCTCTAACCCGCGAACATCCACGAATTTCCCTTATAAGACACGCGGATATCCGCGACTGTCTAAACTATGACCTACAGATATGTACATAAATCTCATACAACAAGATCCGTACGACTCTACTCTTCCCTCTGGTCTCTGTCCTTTAAAAGCCACCTAGGATTTTTTCTACTCTCTCTCCTCCTTGAACTGTATGACCTCTAGATGAAAGTCCTTCTCCACTTATCCAAGATCTTGAATCATGATCCTTTGTGATCCAACCCTTTCATCAATACTTGGATGTACTCTCTTCACCCAACCCATGAGATCTCCTCACTCTAGTGTAAGAAAAAATCCTTCTTTTCTCTTACACTCCTCACACTAGAAAAATTTATTCTCTATTATATCTGATATTTTCATCTCACCAAAGATCCCGATATTGTCATCTCACCAAATATTCTCGACCTTGGAATCTCACCAAAGGTTCCTTTCTCTTCGTATCTCACCAAAAGTCTCTCGATCTTGGCATATCACCAAAGATCCTCACCTTGGTCTCTCACCAAGGTCCCTTGCTCTTGGAATTTCACCAAGAATCTCTCGACCTCGACCTCTCGTCAAGAGTCTTGACTATGTTGACTCCCTTAGGAAATGTGTCTCCTTTTTTGCCTCGATTTTCATATCCATTGTTGGGCAATTTTTTGGCACATGGCTTTTTGTCGATGGTTTTCTATTTCTAGTTAATGAATTAGGGTTGTTGACTAATCTAAGTCATTGGATTAGGGTTTTGGATGTCGTTGGTTCCTATATGTATATTTTATTGTAAACAATGTATGAAGTGGATGAATATAGAATATGTTGGTTTTCTTGGTTTGGGTTTCCAGGGGAAAAATCTCTATGTAATGTGTGTTGTATGTTTTATGTTCTTTTACCTAAAATTTGGTTGTAGTAAATAATTTTACAAGGTCAAAATCTACATTCCTCAGCCGACCTCCAGTCGCGGCACTCACCATGGTGCTAGAATCTTGCGACCACGAGACCTCTGGATGGCCCCACCTCTATGAGACAGATCCTGACTTTGCCAACACCTAGCAGATGTTAGGTGCAAACGTAGTTTTCACTAATTTCCATATTCAGGACAAGATGTTGTACCATCTGGGACATCTCTGTGTTCCATCAAGCGAGTGAGTGAAGGTGATTTGGGAAGCCCACTACAGTCGGGTGGAAGGAAACTTTGGCATGGAAAATACAGTGGCAATGTTGCAACGACATTTATATTGGCTGAAACTTCGACAAGATGTCAGCGTGTATATCTGGTCCTGCACTGCCTGTGTTATTTCCAAAACGAACACTAAGAAATAAGGCTTGTACACTCCTATTCATTCTTTTTACAGGCCCTGGGAATCCATCTCAATGGACTACATGTTGAGCCTTCCATCCACCAAGCGGGAAAATGACTATGTTTTTGTGGTTGTTGATCACTTTTCCAAGATGACAATTTTGGCCACCTACAAGATGAGCATCATAGTGGAGGCCACTGCCAAGATCTTCTTTGAACAAGTCTGGGTACATTTTGGGATCCCAAAAACCATTATATCATATCGAGACAGCCAATTTCTCATCACATTCTGGTTGAGCCTCTTGTCACTACTGAACACCAAGCTCACCAAATCCACTACCGTCCACCCCCAGATGGATGGCCAAACTAAGTTCATCAACCAGATCATCATGCACATCCTGCGCATGTACAATTCCAAGAACCCCCGCACATGGGACGAGAGTCTTCCCTATGTTCAACACAACTACAATAGAGCCATACATAGCTCAACTAGCCACAACCCCTTTCAGGTGGGGTTGGGATTTCAACCATTGGGTCCCATGGATGTTGCACTACCCCTTGCGACCACCCAGGAAGACTCGTTGCATGCTCCAACTGAAGCTGAAAAATCCACCCGGTTCATTGAGTGGATCCAACACATCCACCAACAGGTTCAGAATATTTTACAAAAGTCTAATTCCAAGTATAAGTAGCACCATGATCAAAACCGGGTGCCACACTAATTTCAGGTGAGGGACAAAGTTTGGTTGCGCTTGGAGAAAGAACACCTTACATGGCCTCATTGAAAGATTCGTCCACTCCACTATGGACCTTACATCATCACCAAGGATGTGGGTGACAATTATTTTAAGCTCAACATTCCCCCCTTCCTTGGCTTACACCCAGTGTTCAATGTGGAACTCCTTCGACCCTATTTTCCACCATTATTGGACACCTTAGAGATAGCAGAACAGTTGACACCAACAAATATCAACCCTAAATACATGGAACATGAATCCACTGATCAAATCGTGGACACACAGTTCAAGGGTACTCGCCAATAGAAGATCCAACTTTATCGGGTTGTCAAAGCAGGGCAACTCCTGCACCAAGGCAAGTGGTTCACCTAGGGCCGAATTCAACAAAACTTTCCTCATCTGATGGGGCGAAATGAACACAATGGAGACACTTTATTCCTAAAGGGGGAGTATTTATCCAGGAGGATCTCGATGGCCACCCACCTATTCCAATTAGCTCAAAACAATCTTTTGGCAATTTACTATTTTTAGTAGTTTTTTGGGTCCCAAAATTTCGAGGCCATTTTGAGGGATTAACCGACGTTTTTTTCGTGACTGAGAACCTTAATTACACCTAAAAAAATTCATTTATCCCCCAAAATGAATCTCCTTGTCGATACCTTTCCAACGATCTATCCTGCGCCCTAAACGAAAATCGTATGAAAAAGTTACGACCCCGGGAAGTTGATGTACTAACTTATCCCAACATGACCCATATGACTTTTGGTGCTTCATATCCTAGGGTTATGTTTTTAGATGTCTAGGGTTTGTGTATTCATGTTTATTGTAAAAAGGCCTTCAGAGCCTCATTTTACTCATCTTAGAGATAAGATGACACCATTCTAGCAAGCTTGTTTTCAGTTTGCATTTTACAGTTTCAACATATTTCTTATTTAATAGAAGTCAAGTTTTATAGTATCTATGTTATTATTCACTATGCCTCTGTGTTAATATTACAATTTTGTGTTTTCATTTCGTTCCACTCATAAATCCAGATCAGGTTCCCAGTGGCTAGGTTAACCAAATCGAGTAAACAACGAAAAACCAAATATCCCACATTCATAAGGGAAATTGATTTTGAAGGGTTTATAATGAACAAGTGAAAGCACATAGTTTAAATGTGAATGGTGAGCTACAGAACCTCGCATGAAGAGTTACATTTTTTCCATGGGGCCTAGCATACCAGAGACCATGATATTGGAGTGTTAGCATGATGAACACATTTATGGGGGCCCGCAAGCCTGATAACCGGTAGGCTAACTCAAATGTCAAGGCAATGTTTTTATCGCACGATTTGTATTTAGGGAAAATACCAACCCAAATGAAAAATGTGAGACACAACTGGGGACAACTATCACTGTCACCTCAATAGATATCCCCCTCATTTTAGTGATGGAAAAATCCAACGCAAGGGAGGCTTCCTGGGTGACCCTAGAGGGATTGCAAGGGAAAAGGCCAAGAGCGAAAGGAACCACCCCTATAGGTCACGATTAAAGGTTCTTGAGGATTGATGAAGGATGAGTATAGGTTAAGGAAAAGGTAGATAATTGATAGTACCTACAAAACAAATGTTAGACTACCCAAACCAAGACAATATATGATGAAATAAGCCCTGAGACAAGAGGGAAAACAACAAGAAATCATGTTGTCCCAAAATTGCAGCATATAACAATGATATATCAACAACAATAGAATTATAACAACTACAAATCATACCATCAAAATCAACATATAATATCAGACAACAAAGATTATAATTAGGAAACAATATTCCAATGCTTAAACCAAGATTTTGATCGCAAAAGAGGGTTGCAAAAGAGTGTTATCAACAATGTTTGTGACATCCCTATCGCTGTGGAATTTTTTTCTACAAAAGGAATTTCTAACCACTAAAATCAACAAGTAAACCATCCAAACAATAGCCCTGTAGCAGTAGATTAATTATCACAACTCACAAGCAAATTTTAGTGGTAGTAAAGTGGAGAAATTGTATGAGAAAGAGTGTTTGTTGCAACCCTAATGGTTGTAGCTTAATGTTTATTAAAATAGATTAATCACTTGACCAAACAATATTCCCTTGAAGTAGAAGAGAGTCTAAAGCATGTAGAATTCAAATCCAACTTAATCAATTTCAACCCCTCAATTTTCACATTTATCAATGCAACATAAATAATCTCCAATGCAAAGAATACTTCATTGTTATCAGGTGAATGGCGTATATTCTTTGGAAAGAAAAATAACCAAAGAGGAAGAACAATTTTTCTGGAGAGTTAAGCCCTTATAAAACCCAAGAAAGCAACAATCCATCCAAATCGTCTAGCTTGGAATCCAAGATGAACTAGGGTTTAATGATTTCTCTAGGGGTGTAAACCCTCTTACTTCCTAGAGAAATTGAACCCTTTCCAAGCCTTGCAACAAGAGTGTAAACCTTCTTACTCCTTGTGGAAATCCTTATACCCCATCAATAAAAAAGAAGAATAAACTTCGGTGGAGGGTGTAAACCCTTTTACTCATCCTAGGGCTATATATATATTTCTTGAATTTAAACAAGCAAGATGACAATAAATTGAAAAAATTACTCACCAAATCCAAGGGATAACATGCAATAAAACCCTTTTGCCAAGAAACACCATCAAGAGAAGTCACTAGTCTTTAATGCTCCAATTGACATGAATTGCATCCATTATGACAAGAAAAAGATAGGTCAAAATTGTCCAAGAGGGCCGAAATGTCAGTCCAAGAAGTATTTTCATGAGTGATGAGTTATGTTCCAAGTGAAAATGACTTGCCTCTATTTATAGAGGAAAACCCAAGCCATGTTTTCCCACATTTTCCCACTTTTACATTAAAAACCCTAATTTTATGTCATAAAACAAAAGTTACAATGCTTAATTAGCAAATGATTTTGCTCTTTTTGCCCACATAGGATACAAAATGAAAAAATCAGGGAATATAATCCCATAAATATCTTCTCTAAGGTTACACATGTGAAGATAATCCTCCCAAGGCTAGGAAATCAAGCTAGGAAGGTGCCACATCATCCCCAAACCAAGAAATAATGTGGGGTTTCAAACCCACAACACCACAAAGTGCACCAAATGTGTCGAACGTCCCCTAAAAAATGTGATGTCATGCTCTAAAGGAGGGACGTTTGGTCATAGGAGGGTGACATCATCTCATCTTCATGCTTTTTATCCTCATCCAAGTACTAGATACATCCCCCAAGGTGTAACATTCATCATCCTAGGCCTCCAATTTGTGGGGTGTAACATCCATCTAGTGGGATTTCAAGCCCCTATAAAGGTCCAAGTGGCTTAGTCCCTCCATTAATATCTTTTTTCAGGCAAGGTCATACAAAGACCATCAAATATGCCCTCCAAGGGTCCACATGTCATATGAATCATGAAAAATAAGCCACATTTAATAAAAGAACCACCCAAACATGTGCATTAAATCCTTCTTTTTCAAATCAAACAAATGCGCAAAGACTTTATAAACTTTACCAAATTTAGGTATGGGAGGGGTGTCATGGTTCCCTATTGGGTAAGCCAATCGCCAAGTTAAGGAATGCTTCCCAAGAAGACCCTCTCTAGACTATGTAATAAGTATGAGGTGAATGGGGGAAAGTACTCTTGGGCATGGGGTTATTGACATATCAAGGGCTCATATTGTCTCATATATAGGTGCCTTTGTGGAGTTTTCACTGCATCCCTTCATTTGCAATGTAACATTTTTCCAAACACTTTATTTTCCTTTCCTTTATTTGTGGTTCAAACATTAAGTGCTATATGCAATGGAAATTAAAAGAGCACCGCAATACCACTTGAAGTTAGAACATATTGAGTTCCATATGCACTGGAAATTAAAGGACATCACAATGCATTCCCCCATTAAGAGGGACATTTTTCTTTTTCTTCTTTTTAAAAGGTCCTTTATTTTTATGGAGAAACATTTCATGGCCCTCAGGACCATAGTTCGATCATCTAGAATGATTAATTATGGATTTTGACTTTTACAGTGCTAGCTACAACACCTCTGGGCATTCAACCCCTTCTTACCATGAAATGAGGTACAAGCCCTTCTTGAGATCATGAACCCAAAAACCCAAAAGATGAGGGAACATAGGGGAATAAGTGTGGAAAGTGGTAAGTAAGTGTGGGAATGTTACAATGATGCTTCAAGGAGAGCCCCCGGTAGCAACCCTTTTCCCTAAGGTGACTAACTTACTAGGATACCATGTCAACCACCAGGGTGAAATAAGGAAAAATATATAATTTTCAAGCAAACGTTCCATAATCAAGACATCAATCTTTGCAACATGCTGAAATGCTTCAAATATTAAAGTGACACTTACCATGAGACTGATCTTGTTACCTCATGAAGCAAAACCTGTTGTCCTTTTTGGGCCAGGATGGTGTGGTGAATGCTTCCATGCTGCTAACAATGAGTGGCGATGTGTGGTGGAGAGGAGGTGATCTCTTTTCTCAATGTGGGATTAACTGGTCATCTGGCTCTCAACACTCCATGTCTGCTACTTGCGAGCATTGAGACACCATCTCCTTAGTTACCCCTAGGCTGTGGGGGTAACATATGGCTCTTACATGGGGACATGTGCTCACCATAGAGCACATGCGAACCTCAACAATCTTGTGGTATGAATTGTGCCTACAAATACTTAAAAAAAAATTAAAGTATCGAACGGTGGCGAACTCACCCCTTATTCATATAATAAAAACTTCATATGATTTGGTACCTCATGAAGTAAGACCTGTTGTCCTTTCTAGGCTAGGATGGTGTGGAATAAATTTCCATGTTGCCGAAGATTGGTGGTTATGTGTGGTGTAGAGGAGGATGATCCAGGTAGATATCGCTGGCTACCCACCTATTCCAACTGGCTCAAAACAATTTTCTAACAACTTATTATTTTTAGCAGTTTTTCGGTTCCTAAACTTCCCATGCCATTTTGAAGGCCTAAATTAAGTTTTTTTTTTCTCAATATTGAGTACCTTAATTTTAACCAAAGGCTCTCATTTAGACCCAAAAATGAATCTCCTTGATGATACCTTTCCAACAAGCTATCGTACTCCCAAAATAGATATCGCATGCCAAAGTTATGCCATCGGGAAGTTGATACACCAAACTACCCAAAACAGGGTCCACAAAACTGTTGGATTTTCATCTTCCGGGGTTAGGGTTTTGGATTTTGTTTATTTTTAAAAGGCGTTTAGATCCTCATTGTAATCCATCTTTTTGTGAGTGTTGGTATCTGTCACATCTCTCCTCAGAGACACGATGCCACCATTCTAGCGAATCTTTCACTCTGTATTTTTACAGTCTTGTACATTTCACTCATTAATAGAAATTGTGTATTAATGTATATTAGTGATTATGGTTATATATATGATAAATATATGTTATATTATTGGATATATGATATATATCTATACATTTTATTATTATATCTCCACTCTCATTTCGTGTTGGAAGTAATCTGGATTAGTGGTATCAAAGCAGATTGCTCTTGATCATTTTTTTCAGTGCATGTCCCCGACGAGGTCTGAGTATAGAAAGTTAGGTCTTGATCTTGCCTCTCTTAAGTAAAATATCTCTTGCATGCCCAAGAAATCCTCCATGCTAGAAAAAAAGACAGAGTATACGATTCTATTAATCTGTTTCTTGAGCAAGCTCTCACGCGACAGAGGGATGAAATGATGGAGAATTTTTCCCACATCCTTCAATGCTTGCTGATAACAACCGACACATATTCATCAAGCGACTACTTTGGTGGCACCTGGCCTTTCAAGGTACAAGTTAATTTTTATATTCCTGTATTTGAAGGATAGATAGATTCAAATGCCCTAGAAAAATGGTTAAATTTGCTAGAAGTTTATTTTTCTGTTCACAATTTTTTTGACAGGGAAAAGATCACCTTTGCAATCCTTAAAGCTCTCTTCCATGTCAAACATTGGTGGGAAAATTATTTGGAGCAAAGCTCCATAGATGATTTTGGAATATATGGGGCTGATCTCAGTAGGTATTTTTTGTGGATGCAGTCAAGGAACAATATTACCCTATTGGTAACTATGATGACCAGTACATGAGATGGACCACAGTCCATCAAAAGAGGGGACAAGAAATGTTGGAATTCACCAAAAAATTCCATACCTTTCACACCAAGCTGGGTATCAAATATTTTTAGTGGAATTTGGTTTTGAAATACCGTGGGTCTCTACACAGGTACATCCAAACTAAAATGGAGTTTCTAGACATTTCATCACTAGGAGCTACCTATCAATATGTTTTCAAAATCGAGAAGAAATTTAGGCACCAGAACAAATGGGATTTCGGGTCTGCAAATCCAAAAAAACCAAAATATGATAAAGATGGACCCAAAAAATAGCCCCTCGAAAACTATTCCAAGCCATAGGAAAAGAAGGGTCTTGGGAAGATGAAGAAGGACACTAGAAAGTGGTGTTATTTCCACAAAATCCCCTGGCACAACACTAATGAATGTCACTCAAAACAATCATTGGTGGCCCAGATCAAAGACAAGGAGCCGAACCCTAATTCAAAATCTGATTAAGAAAATAATAAAAAAATATAGACCATCAATGCAGACCCCACTGCTACTGTCGCGACCGAAACAATTCAACCAGAAAAACCAGCAGATCCTGAAGAGAGGGAGCACCTCTTTCATTCACAGATGTGGGTGAAGGGGACCCCATTGCATTTCATTGTTGATAGCAGAAGCCATAAGAACCTCATTTCAACAAAGGTCGTCAAACAGTTGGGATTGTCGACAACAACACACCCACAACCATACAACATCAGGTGGCGTCTCCAGGGACAAGATCTTCATGTCAACCAAAAAATTTTGATTGTCATATGACATCCAGTCCTTCAAGGATGAGGTATTATATGACTTTCCTCCATTGGATGTCTATGATGTTCTTTTGGGCCAATCATATATGTGGAAGAACCACGTTATTTATGAGTCTCGACCCCATAGTGTCATTATTACTCTAGGGGGTCATCTCTATAGGATACCATAGGTGGTTCCAAATACTATCCCACCTAAACAATGTCGCAAGGTAGTATCTCATATGACAAAATTTAACTTCTTCACAATTTGTTCAAAAGGTGAACAAAAGGACATTGCAACCACTATAGCCTCGACCCAAGCACCTTCTATTGAACAAAAGAAGGTCAACAATATTGAAAAAAAGCGCAAATATTCCTTTTTTATACAATCATATCATGTAGCCTGACTTGTTGAACAAACTCAACCTCTCTAGCAACAGGTTCGTCATAGCCTTCAATAAGCTAAGAAACACAACTTCTTATGCAAGGCAAGAAAATCATCAAGATGTAGATTCAATAAACACTTTTCCCTATCCCCCGGCCACTCCACACAATGGATACCATTTCTTCCTAAGGAGGGAGTATTGATCCAGGTTGATATTGGTGGCCACCCACCGATTCCAACTAGCTCAAAACAATTTTCTGGCAACTTACTATTTTTTGCAGTTTTTTGGTTCCTAAACTTCCAGGGCCATTTTGAAGGCCTAATTGAAGTTTTTTCGAGATTGACAATATCAATGAAAACCAAAGGATATCATTAATCCCACAAAATCAATATCTTCGATGATACATTTTCAATGAGCTATCGTGTGCCCCAAACATAGATCGTATGCCAAAGTTATGCCCTCAGGAAGTTGATACACCAAACTGCCCAAAACGAGGTCCAAAAAACTCTTGGCTTTTCATATTCTGGGGTTAGGGTTTTGGATTTTATTTATCTTAAAAATGCCTTTAGAGCCTCATTGTAATCCATCTTCTTGCAAATGTGAGTAGTTGTCACATCTCTTCTCAAAGATAAGTTGCCACCCTTCTAGCGAGTCTTTCACTCCGTATTTTTATAGTCTTGTACATTTCACTCATTAATAGAAATTGTGTATTACTATATCTCCATGTTTATGGTTATATATCTGATACATATCTATTATATTATTGGATATCTGATATGTCTTTGTACATTTCGTTATTATATCTCCACTCTTATTTCATGCCAGAAATAATCCAGATCAGTGGTATCAGAGCAGGATGCTCTTGATCATTTTTTTAAGTGCATGTCCCGGACGAGGTATGAGTATATAAATTTGGGTCTTGAGATTGTATCTCTTGAGGAAAATCACTCTCGCACACCTAATAAACCCTCCATGGAAGAAGAAAATAAAAATGACAAAGCAGAAGATTCTATTAATCTTTTACTTGAGCAAGCTCACATGCGACAGAGGGACAAAATGTTGGAGAATTTTTCTCACATCCTTTAATGCCTGCCGATAACAACCGATGCATCTTCATCAAAAGGCCACTTTGGAGGCACTTCACTTTTCAAGGTACAAGTTAATTTTGATATTCCTGTATTTGAAGGACAGATAGATGCAATTGCCCTAGAAAAATGGTTAAATCTGCTAGAAGGTTATTTCTCTATTCACAATTTTTCTGATAGGTAAAAGATCACCTTCACACTATTTAAAGCTCTCCCCCATGTCAAACATTGGTGTAAAAATTACTGGGAGTAAATTTCCAAAGAGGATTCTGGAATATATGGGGTCGAGCCCACTTGGGATTTTTTTGTGTATGCGGTCAAGGAATAATAATACCCTGTTAGTAACTATGATGACCAGTACATGAGATGGACCATGTTGCATCAAGAGAGGGGCCAAGCAGTGTTAGAATTCACCAAAACCTTTCATACCTTGCGCACCAAGATAGGTATCAAATATTATGAGCAACATTTGATTTTGAAATACTGTGGGGCTCTACACAGGTACATCGAAACTGAAATGGAGTTTTTGGACATCTCATCACTAGGAGATGCCTATCGATATATTATCAAAATCGAGTAGAAATTTAGGAACCACAACAAATGGAAATTCATGTATGAAAATACACAACAACCAAAGTATGATAAAGACAACCCTAACAAACAGTCTCCCGAAAACTAGTCCAAGCCACAAGAAAACAAGGGTCAGAGGAATACGAAGAAGGACACTGGAAAGTGGTGTGATTTCCACAAAATACCCTAGCATGAAACTGATAAATGTCGCTTAAAAAAATCATTGGTGGTCGAGATCAAAGACAAGAATCTGAACCCTGATTCAAAATATAATTTAGAAAATAATGGAAAAAGACAGATCATCAATGCAAACCCGACTGCTACTGTCTTGACGACAACAATTCAACCATAAGAACCAGTATATCCTGGAGAGGGGGATAACCTCTTTCATTCAAAAATGTGGGTGAACGGGACCCCATTTCATTTCATTGTTGATAGCGGAAGCTAGAATAACCTCATATTAGCAGAGGTCATCAAACAGTTTGGATTGTCGAAAACACCAAACCCGCAACCATACAACATCAGGTGGATTTTCCAGGGACAAGATCTCTGTTTCATCCAGTAGTGTCGATTTTCATATGACATCCAACCCTTCAAGGATGAGGTATTATGTAATGTTTCCCCATTGGATGTCTGTGATGTTCTTTTGGGCCAAATGTATATGTGGAAGCGCCATGATATTTATGAGTCTTGATACCATAGTGTCATTATTACTTTGGGGGGTTCATATCTATAGGATAACAGAAGTGGTTCCAAATACTGTCCCACCTAAACAGTGTCACAAGGTATTATTTCATACTACAAAATTCAACTTCTTCACAATCTGTTCAAATGGTGAACAAAAGGACACTGCAACCACTGCAACCTCGACCCAAGCACCTTATATCCAAGAGAAGAAGGTCAGCAAGATTGCAGTAAAACACAAATATTATTTTTTCACACATTCATATCATGTAGCCCAAATGGTTGAACAAACTCAACCCCACCAACAACAGGTTTGTGATAGCCTTCAACAAGCTAAGCGACAGAGATTCTCCAGCAAGACAAGCAACTCGTCAAGATGCAGATTCAAAAAACACTTTTCCCTCTCCCCCAGGAACCCAACACAATGAATACAATTTCTTGCTAATGATGGAGGATTGATCCTGGTGGATATCAGTGACAACCCACCTATTCCAACTGGCTCAGAACAATTTTCTGGCAACTTACTATTTTTAGCAGTTTTTCGTTTCCTAAACTTCTGGGGCCATTTTGAAGGCCTAAATGAAGTTTTTTGGGGATTGATCACCTCAATTATGGCCAAAGTCTCTCATTGATCCCTCAAAATGAATCTCCTCGACGATGCCTTTCCAACGAGATATCGTGTGCCCCAAACATAGATCGTATGCCAAATTTACGCCCTCGGGAAGTTGATACATCAAACTACCCAAAACGGGTCCACAAAACTGTTGGATTTTCATCTTCTGGGGTTAGGGTTTTGGATTTTATTTATGTTAAATATGCCTTTAGAGCCTCATTGTAATCCATCTTCTCACAAATGTGAGAAACTGTCACATCTCTTCTTAGAGATAAGCTTCCACCATTCTCGCGAGTCTCTCTCTCTCTATTTTTACAGTCTTGTACATTCCACTCATTAATATAAATTGTGTATTACTGTATCTTTGTGTTTATGGTTATAAATATGATAAATATATTTTATATTATTGGATATATGATATATCTATGTACATTTTTTTATTATATCTCCTCTCTCATTTCGTGCGGGAAATAATATGGATCAGAAGGGCTCTGTCTGTGTTAGGAATCTAACCTCCCTAACCCATTGTCACCCCTTATGTAGGTAGAATAATTTAATTCCATGTAACAAAGACCAATATTAATAAGTCCTAGCAATAAGGAATAATAACTCAAATGTAAGAAGACCTAATATAAGCTTCCAATTCTAGAAGGATCTTCCTCTAGATTGTTCTTTTGGATAGATAGATTTAGTATAAATAGGAGTAGAGGGTATGAAAAGTTTTGTCTTGAGAAATATTGTACTAGAGCTATGCTCTACTAGAGGTTTCCCCCTCGAAGAGGCAAGTGAACATTGTTTCCTATCAATAAAGGTATAATTTTGGTACTATGGTTTCATCTATTGTGTTTTTCCATTGTTATTCTTTGCAATATTTATGTTTTCATCTATTTTAATAGATCTGGTACCTTACAAGTTGTACGGAGAACTTTCCTTGGCCAAAAATTGTGGGTTATTTTTTTCAGGGTAGAGACGTATTTTGACGTCTTAAAGCTACAAACATTTGTCATTCAACACATAAATCCATGGTTAGGGAAGCATACACGCAGGAACTACAAGTTGTACTCAAGCACACATTGTTGGCAACCCTTGTAACCCATGTTGGCACCCCTTCGAGTGGTAGTACACCAGACAACGCCTATATATGGATCTCCCTAGATCTCCTAAAGTCCTTCGTAGAAAAAATGATCGACTGCCTAACTGTTATAGTGCCACCGAGAACAACACTCAGGAAGATACTATATATTACCTGGGTAGTCGGGTAGTACGACTAAGGGCTCAGTCTAGCCTCCTTAGTTGGTTCCTTGAGATATTGGGATGAGTACTATTGTTGACCCCACACGTATATCAAAGATTTATATCACAGGGAAAAACCTTGTCTATAGAAACCCTAAATACCTTAACCCTTGGGATGGAAACATAAACGAAACATACAAGGCCTATTTCCATGCAACCTTACCTCCTACATTCTGGTTGTGAAATTAATATACATTTCTTTCTATTAAGAATTTGGGAATTTGAACACTGTAGTATTATTTAGATCGGAGTATAACTCTGATGACATACTTATTTGGGACCAATCCCATTGGGTTCCTCTCTTTACCCCAATTCCAGTGGTACTTATAATTTTTGACATAGTTTTTTTTTGTGGACCCGACCCCTTTTCTGACACCCTTATTTGGCTCCTATCCCATTGGATTGCCCTTTTTTCCTTGATCGCAGTGGTACCTATCATTTGAAACCCTTCTTCTGAGTGGTCCCACCCACTCATCCTGACCCCCTATGTCTCCCCTATCCCATTTTCCTTCCCATTTTTCCAAATGGCCCACCACCCTAGCCCAAGAACTCAATACATTGCTTAATGACAATATCCAAAACAAGGAGGACATCAAGAATATCAATGCCAACCTTAGCTCACTCAATTTCACTATTAAAACCCTCCAGGACCAATGTTCCCACCTCAAATACCTCAAAGACATCAAAGCCACACTTGACTACTTCATGGGTTGTTCCCTGAACCCTTCCTCTTCTGAACAACCATCCTATCAAGATGAACATGAATCTTCCCATTACAAAGGTCCTCATACTACCCACTTTTCTCAATACTGGGTCACCCAAATGGAACATTATTTATCTTTTCATGGAATTAATTATGATTTAGCCAAGATTCTTTATGGTATCCTACATATGGATCCAGAACCCTGGCAATGCCGGAAAAGGAAAAAAAAATCTCACCAAGGGTATGTTTCTTGGACATAGTTTGTGGAAAATATTTACGACTTCTTTGAATCTAACACCCACCATTTAGGTTGTTTGACCAAGTTTAAGTAGTTTGGGATAATAAAGGACTTTATAGATGCATTTGAGCACTTGGATTTCAGAACATAGGTCATGTTAGATGCTTTCTTCAGGGAATGCTTTATCAATGGACTAAAATATGAAATTCATGCCCATGTTATTATGGCACACCCCCAGACTTGGTTGGAAGCTACTCAATGATCCAAGGAACCATAACAAATTGTCTCCTCCCAAATCTGCAAATCATCATTTCCTCCTCTCCCTAAATCCATCAATTCTTCCCCTCTTGCAACTCCCCTCAAGATCCATAAATTAATTGAGGACGAAATGGATGAATTTCAACTCAAGCATCTTTGTTATAATTGTGATGACAAATATTTTCCAAGGCACAAGTGTAAGGAACATAATCTCTTTATGGCTATGACTGAGGATATTTCTGAAGACGAGGCTGTTTTTTCACCTGTGGATGAACTACCACCACCATATGATCTGATCCCACCATCTGATCCACCAGAAGTTGACTTGGTGATTTCACTATATGCCCTCATTGGCTTCTCTTCTCCCCAGTCTCTCGAATTAATTGGTTACATTAAAAATAGGAAAGTCATCATCCTCGTGGAAAGTGGTAGCACCCATAATTTTATTCATTGCTGCATTTTCCAATAATTCAATTGTTACATTCGTACTGTCAATAATTTTCAAATCATGATTTCCAATGGAGGTTCCATGAAATGTGGGGGATGATGTGAAAATGTGCAGCTCCAAATTGGTCAGTATCACTTGAAATCCCATATGTTTTCTATAGATTTTGGTGGTTGTGACATTGTTCTCGGTGTCGAATGGTTACGCACTCTCGGGCCCCATTTTCATGGATTTTAAGGACTTAACCATGCAATTCCAATAGGAGAGACAAAAATACAAGTTCTAAGGCATCATAATATGATCCCTTGAGATCATCAGTTCCCATCGCATGGAAAACCCCCTAAAAAAGGGTCATTCAGGCATATTTCCCAACTCCAAGAAATAATGTGGGGTTTCAAACCCACAGCACCACAAAGTGCACCAAATGTGTCGAACGTCCCCTAAAAAATGTGACGTCATGCTCCAAAGGAGGGACGTTTGGTCATAGGAGGGTGACATCATCTCCTCTTCTTGATTTTGATCCTCATCCAAGTACTAGATACATCCCCCAAGGTGTAACGTTCATCATCCTAGGCCTCCAATTTGTGGGTCATAACATCCATCTAGTTGGATTTCAAGCCCCTATAAAGGTCCAAGTGGCTTAGTCCCTCCATTAATATCTTTTTCCAGGAAAGGTCATGCAAAGACCATCAAATATGCCCTCCAAGGGTCTGCATGTCATATGAATCATGAAAAATAAGCCACATTTAATAAAATAACCACCCAAACATGTGCATTAAATCCCTCTTTTTCAAATCAAACAAATGCGCAAAGACTTTATAAACTTTACCAAATTTAGGTATGGGAGGGGTGTCATGGTTCCCTATTGGGTAAGCCAATCGCCAAGTTAAGGAATGATTCCCAGGAAGACCCTCTCTAGACTATGTAATAAGTATTAGGTGAATGGGGGAAAGTACTCTTGGGCATGGGGTTATTGACATATCAAGGGCTCATATTGTCTCATATATAGGTGCCTTTGTGGAGTTTTCACTGCATCCCTTCATTTGCAATGCAACATTTTTCCAAACACTTTATTTTCCTTTCCTTTATTTGTGGTTCAAACATTAAGTTCTATGTGCAATGGAAATTAAAAGAGCACCGCAATACCACTTGAAGTTAGAACATATTGAGTTCCATATGCACTGGAAATTAAAGGACATCACAATGCATTCCCCCATTAAGAGGGACATTTTTCTTTTTCTTATTTTTAAAAGGTCCTTCATTTTTATGGAGAAGCATTTCATGGCCCTCAGGACCATAGGTTGATCATCTAGAATGATTAATTATGGATTTTGACTTTTACAGTGCTAGCTACAACACCTCTGGGCGTTCAACCCCTTCTTACCATGAAATGAGGTACAAGCCCTTCTTGAGATCATGAACCCAAAAACCCAAAAGATGAGGGAACATAGGGGAATAAGTGTGGA
The DNA here is from genome assembly GCA_009831015.1 of Picea engelmannii. NCBI lineage: Eukaryota > Viridiplantae > Streptophyta > Pinopsida > Pinales > Pinaceae > Picea > Picea engelmannii. The sequence goes on from ML782430.1 coordinate 38,844, forward strand.
AAGTGGTAAGTAAGTGTGGGAATGTTACAATGATGCTTCAAGGCGAGCCCCCAGTAGCAACCCTTTTCCCTAAGGTGACTAACTTACTAGGATACCATGTCAACCACCAGGGTGAAATAAGGAAAAATATATAATTTGCAAGAAAACGTTCCATAATCAAGACATCAATATTTGCAACATGCTGAAATGCTTCAAATATTAAAGTGATACTTACCATGAGACTAATCTTGTTACCTCATGAAGCAAAACCTGTTGTCCTTTCTGGGCCAGGATGGTGTGGTGAATGCTTCCATGCTGCTAACAATGAGTGGCGATGTGTGGTGGAGAGGAGGGGATCTCTTTTCTCAATGTGGGATTAGCTGGTCATTTGGCTCTCGACACTCCATGTCTGCTACTTGCGAGCATTGAGACACCATCTCCTTAGTTACCCCTAGGCTAAGGGGGTAACATATGGCTCTTACATGGGGACATGTGCTCACCATAGAGCACATGCGAACCTCAACAATCTCGTGGTATGAATTGTGCCTACAAATACTTAAAAAAAAATTAAAGCATCGAACGGTGGCGAACTCACCCCTTATTCATATAATAAAAACTTCATATGATTTGTTACCTCATGAAGTAAGACCTGTTGTCGTTTCTAGGCTAGGATGGTGTGGAATAAATTTCCATGTTGCCGACGATTGGTGGTTATGTGTGGTGTAGAGGAGGATGATCCAGGTGGATATTGTTGGCTACCCACCTATTCCAACTGGCTCAAAACAATTTTCTAACAACTTACTATTTTTAGCAATTTTTCGGTTCCTAAACTTCCCACGCCATTTTGAAGGCCTAAATTAAGTTTTTTTTTTTTTTCAAGATTGAGTACCTTAATTTTAACCAAAGGATCTCATTTAAACCCCAAAATGAATCTGCTTGATGAAGGATTTCCAACGAGCTATCGTACTCCCAAAACAGATATCGCATGCCAAATTTATGCCCTCGGGAAGTTGATATAGCAAACTACCCAAAATAGGGTCCACAAAACTGTTGGATTTTCATCTTCCCGGGTTAGGGTTTTGGATTTTGTTTATTTTTAAAAGGCCTTTAGATCCTCATTGTAATCCATCTTTTTGTGAGTGTTGGTATCTGTCACATCTCTCCTCAGAGACACGATGCCACCATTCTAGCAAATCTTTCACTCTGTATTTTTACAGTCTTGTACATTTCACTCATTAATAGAAATTGTGTATTAATGTATATTAGTGATTATGGTTATATATATAATAAATATATGTTATATTATTGGATATATGATATATATATATATACATTTTATTATTATATCTCCGCTCTCATTTCATGTTGGAAGTAATCTGGATCAGTGGTATCAAAGCAGATTGCTCTTGATCATTTTTTCAGTGCATGTACTCGACGAGGTCTGAGTATAGAAAGTTAGGTCTTGATCTTTCCTCTCTTGAGTAAAATATCTCTCGCACGCCCAAGAAATCATCCATGGTAGAAAAAAAGAAAAATGACAGAGTATACGATTCTATTAATCTGTTTCTTGAGCAAGCTCTCACGCGACAGAGGGATGAAATGATGGAGAATTTTTCCCACATCATTCAATGCTTGCTGATAACAACTGACGCATATTCATCAAGCGACTACTTTGGCGGCACCCGGACTTTCAAGGTACAATTTAATTTTTATATTCCCGTATTTGAAGGATAGATATATTCAAATGCCCTAGAAAAATGGTTAAATCTGCTAGAAGGTTATTTTTCTATTCACAATTTTTTCGACAGGGAAAATATCACCTTTGCAATCCTTAAAGCTCTCTTCCATGTCAAACATTGGTGGTAAAATTATTGGGAGCAAATCTCCATAGACGATTTTGGAATATATGGGGCTGATCTCACTTGGTATTTTTTGTGGATGCAGTCAAGGAACAATATTACCCTGTTGGTAACTATGATGACCAGTACATGAGATGGACCACATTCCATCAAAAGAGGTGACAAGAAATGTTGGAATTCACCAAAAAATTCCATACCTTTCACACCAAGATGGGTATCAAATATTTTGAGTGGAATTTGGTTTTGAAATACCGTGTGTCTCTACACAGGTACATCCAAACTAAAATGGAGTTTCTAGACATTTCATCACTAGGAGCTACCTATCGATATGTTTTCAAAATCGAGCAGAAATTTAGACACTAGAACAAATGGGATTTTGGGTCTACAAATCCAAAAAAACCAAAGTATGATAAAGATGGCCCCAAAAAATACCCTCTCGAAAACTAGTCCAAGCCATAGGAAAAGAAGGGTCTTGGGAAGACGAAGAAGGACACTGGAAAGTGGTGTGATTTCCACAAAATCCCCTGGCACAACACTAATGAATGTCACTCAAAACAATCATTGGTGGCCCAGATCAAAGACAAGGAGCCGAACCCTAATTCAGAATTTGATTAAGAAAATAATAAAAAAATATAGATCATCAATGCAGACCCCACTACTACTGTCGCGACCGAAAAAATTCAACCAGAAAAGCCAACAGATCCTGAAGAGAGGGAGCACATCTTTCATTCACAGATGTGGGTGAAGGGGACCCCATTGCATTTCATTGTTGATGGCAGAAGCCAGAAGAACCTCATTTCAATAGAGGTCATCAAACAGTTGGGATTGTCGACAACAACACACCCACAACCATACAACATCAGGTGGCTTATCTAGGGACAAGATCTTCATGTCAACCAAAAATTTTGATTGTCATATGACATCCGGTCCTTCAAGGATGAGGTATTATATGATTTTCCCCCATTGGATGTCTATGATGTTCTTTTAGGCCAACCATATATGTGGAAGCGCCATGCTATTTATGAGTCTCGACCCCATAGTTTCATTATCACTCTAGGGGGTCATCTCTATAGGATACCATAGGTGGTTCCAAATACTATCCCACCTAAACAATGTTGCAAGGTAGTATCTCATACGACAAAATTTAACTTCTTCACAATTTGTTCAAAAGGTGAACAAAAGGACATTGCAACCACTATAGCCTCGACCCAAGCACCTTCTATCCAACAAAAGAAGGTCAACAGTACTGAAAAAAATCGCAAATATTCCTTTTGTATACAATCATATCATGTAGACTGATTGGTTGAGCAGACTCAACCCCTCTAGCAACAGGTTCGTCATAGCCTTCAATAGGCTAACCAACACAACTTCTTATGCAAGGCAAGAAAATCATCAAGATGTAGATTCAATAAACACTTTTCCCTATCCCCCGGCCACTCCACACAATGGATACCATTTATTCCTAAAGAGGGAGTATTGATCCAGGTGGATATTGGTGGCCACCCACCTATTCCAACTAGCTCAAAACAATTTTCTGGCAACTTACTATTTTTTGCAGTTTTTTGGTTCCTAAACTTCCAGGGCCATTTTGAAGGCCTAATTGAAGTTTTTTCGAGATTGACAATATCAATGAAAACCAAAGGATCTCATTAATCCCACAAAATCAATATCTTCGATGATACCTTTTCAATGAGCTATCGTGTGCCCCAAACATAGATCATATGCCAAAGTTACGCCCTCGGGAAGTTGATACACCAAACTACCCAAAACGAGGTCCAAAAAACTATTGGATTTTCATCTTCTAGGGTTAGGGTTTTGGATTTTATTTATCTTAAAAATGCCTTTAGAGCCTCATTGTAATCCATCTTCTTGCAAATGTGAGTAGCTGTCACATCTCTTCTCAGAGATAAGTTGCCACCATTCTAGCGAGTCTTTCACTCCGTATTTTTATAGTCTTGTACATTTCACTCATTAATAGAAATTGTGTATTACTATATCTCTGTGTTTATGGTTATATATATGATACATATCTATTATATTATTGGATATCTGATATGTCTTTGTACATTTCGTTATTATATCTCCACTCTTATTTCATGCCAGAAATAATCCAGATCAGTGGTATCCGAGCAGGCTGCTCTTGATCATTTTTTTCAGTGCATGTCCCCGATGAGGTATGAGTATATAAGGTTGGGTATTGAGCTTATATCTCTTGAGGAAAATTGCTCATACACCTAATAAACCCTCCATGGAAGAAGAAAATAAAAATGGCAAAGCAGACGATTCTATTAATCTTTTGCTTGAGCAATCTCTCACACGACAGAGGGACAAAATGATGGAGAATTTTTCTCACATCCTTCAATGCCTGCCGATAACAACCGATGCATCTTCATCAAGAGGCCACTTTGGAGGCACTTCACTTTTCAAGGTACAAGTTAATTTTGATATTCCTGTATTTGAAGGACGGATAGATGCAATTGCCCTAGAAAAATGGTTAAATCTGCTAGAAGGTTATTTCTCTGTTCACAATTTTTCTGATAGGTAAAAGATCACCTTTACACTCCTTAAAGCTCTCCCCCATGTCAAACATTGGTGTAAAAATTACTGGGAGTAAATTTCCAAAGAGGATTTTGGAATATACGGGGTCGAGCCCACTTGGGATTTTTGTGTGGATGCGGTCAAGGAATAATAATACCATGTTAGTAACTATGATGACCAGTACATGAGATGGACCATGTTGCATCAAGAGAGGGGCCAAGCAGTGCCAGAATTCACCAAAACCTTTCATACCTTGCGCACCAAGGTAGGTATCAAATATTATGAGCAACATTTGGTTCTAAAATGTTGTGGGGCTCTACACATGTACATCCAAACTGAAATGGAGTTTTTGGACATCTCATCACTAGGAGATGCCTATCAATATGTTGTCAAAATTGATTATAAATTTAGGCACCACAAAAAATGGAAGTTCATGTATGAAAATCCACAACAACCAAAGTATGATAAAGACAACCCTAACAAACAGTCTCCCGAAAACTAGTCCAATCCACAAGAAAACAAGGGTCAGAGGAATACGAAGAAGGACACTGTAAAGTGGTGTGATTTCCACAAAATACCCTAGCATGAAACTGATAAATGTCACTTAAAAAAATCATTGGTGGTCGAGATCAAAGACAAGGATCTGAACCCTGATTCAAAATATGATTTATAAAATAATGGAAAAAGACAAATCATCGATGCAAACCCGACTGCTACTGTCTTGACCACAAAAATACAACCAGAAGAACCAGTAGATCCTAAAGAGGGGGATAACCTCTTTCATTCACAAATGTGTGTGAACGAGACCCCATTTCATTTCATTGTTGATAGCAGAAGCCAAAATAACCTCATCTTAGCAGAGGTCGTCAAATAGTTGGGATTGTCAAAAACACCACACCCACAACTGTACAACATCAGGTGGATTTTCCAGGGACAAGATCTCTGTGTCATCCAGTAGTGTCGATTTTCATATGACATCCAACCCTTCAAGGATGAGGTATTATGTAATGTTGCCCCATTGGATGTCTGTGATGTTCTTTTGGGCCAACTGTATATGTGGAAGCGCCATGATATTTATGAGTCTTGATCCCGTAGTGTCATTATTACTATGGGGGGTCATATCTATAGGATAACAGAGGTGGTTCCAACTACTATCCCACATAAACATTGTCACAAGGTATTATTTCATACTACAACTTCTTCACAATCTGTTCAAATGGTGAATAGAAGGACACTGCAACCACTACAACCTCGACCTAAGCACCTTATATCCAAGAGAAGCAAGTCAACAAGATTGCAGTAAAGCACAAATATTATTTTTTCACACATTCATCTCATGTAGCCTTAATGGTTGAACAAACTCAACCCCACCAACAACAGGTTCGTGACAGCCTTCAACAAGCTAAGCGACAGAGCTTCTCCAACAAGACAAGCAACTCGTCAAGATGCAGATTCAAAAAACACTTTTCCCTCTCCCCCAGGAACCCAACGCAATGAATACCATTTCTTTATAATGAGGGAGGATTGATCCAGGTGGATATCATTGACGACCCACCTATTCCAACTGGCTCAAAACAATTTTCTGGCAACTTACTATTTTTAGCAGTTTTTCATTTCCTAAACTTTCGGGGCCATTTTGAAGGCCTAAATGAAGTTTTTTGGGATTGATCACCTCAATTATGGCCAAAGTATCTCGTTGAGCCCTCAAAATGAATACCCTCGACGATACCTTTCCAACGAGATATCGTGTGCCCCAAACATAGATCGTATGCCAAATTTATGCCCTCGGGAAGTTGATACATCAAACTATCTAAAACGGGTCCACAAAACTGTTGGATTTTCATCTTCTGGGGTTAGGGTTTTCGATTTTATTTATGTTAAATATGCCTTTAGAGCCTCATTGTAATCGATCTTCTCACAAATGTGAGTAACTGTCACATCTCTTCTTAGAGATAAGCTTCCACCATTCTAGCGAGTCTTTCACTCTATATTTTTACAGTCTTGTACATTTCACTCATTAATATAAATTGTGTATTACTGTATATTTGTGTTTATGGTTATAAATATGATAAATATATTTTATATTATTGGATATATGATATATCTATGTACATTTTTTTGTTATATCTCCACTCTCATTTCGTGCCGGAAATAATATGGATCAGAAGGGTTCTGTCTGTGTTAGGAATCTAACCTCCCTAACCCATTGTCACCCCTTATGTAGGTAGAATAAGTTAATTCCATGTAACAAAGACCAATATTAATAAGTCCTAGCAATAAGGAATAATAACTCAAACATAAGAAGACCTAATATAAGCTTCCAATTCTAGAAGGATCTTCCTCTAGATTGTTCTTTTGGATAGATAGATTTAGAATAAATAGGAGTAGAGGGTATGAAAAGTTTTGTCTTGAGAAATATTGTACTAGAGCTCTGCTCTACTAGAGGTTTCCCCATCGAAGAGGCAAGTGAACATTGTTTCCTATCAATAAAGGTATAATTTTGGTACTGTGGTTTCATCTATTGTGTTTTTCCATTGTTATTCTCTGCAATATTTATGTTTTCATCTATTTTAATAGATCTGGTACCTTACAAGTGGTATCAGAGAAATTTCCTTGGCCGAAAATTGTGGGTTATTTTTTTCAGGGTAGAGATGTATTTTGACGTCTTACAACTACAAAGATTTTTCATTCAACACATAAATCCATGGTTAGGGAAGCATACATGCAGGAACTACAAGTTGTACTCAAGCACACATTGTTGGAAACCCTTGTAACCCATGTTGGCACCCCTTCAAGTGGTAGCACACCAGACAACGCCTATATATGGATTTCCCTAGATCTCCTGAAGTCCTTCGTAGAAAAAATGATCGACCGCTTGACTGTTATAGTGCCATCAAGAACAAAACTCAAGAAGATACTATATATTACCTGGGTAGTCGGGTAATACGACTAAGGGCGCAATCTAGCCTCCTTAGTTGGTTCCTTGAGATATTGGGTTGAGTACTATTGTTGACCCCACACGTATATCAAAGATTTATATCACATGAAAAAACCTTGTCTATAGAAACCCTAAATACCTTAACCCTTGGGATGGAAACATAAACAAAACATACAAGGCCTATTTCCATGCAACCTTACCTCCTACATTCTGGTTGTGAAATTACTATACATTTCTTTCTGTTAAGAATTTGGGAATTTCAACACTGCAGTATTATTCAGATCGAAGTATAACTCCGATGACACACTTATTTGGGACCAATCCCATTGGGTTCCTCTCTTTACCCTGATTCCAGTGGTACTTATCATTTTTAACATAGTTTTTTTTGTGGACCCGACCCCTTTTCTGACACCCTTATTTGGATCCTATCCCATTGGATTCCCCTTTTTTCTCTGATCGCAGTGGTACCTATCATTTGACACCCTTCTTTTGAGTGGTCCCACCCACTCATCCTGACCCCCTATGTCTCCCCTATCCCATTTTCCTTCCCATTTTTCCAAATGGCCCACCACCCTAGCCCAAGAACTCAATACATCGCTTGATGACAATATCCAAAACAAGGAGGACATCAAGAATATCAATGCCAACCTTAGCTCACTCAATTTTGCTGTTAAAACCCTCCAGGACCAATGTTCCCACCTCAAATACCTCAAAGACATCAAAGCCACACTTGACCACTTCATGGGTTGTTCCCTGAACCCTTCCTCTTCTGAACAACCATCCTATCAAGATGAACACGACTCTTCCCATTACAAAGGTCCTCATACTACCCACTTTTCTCGAGACTGGGTCACCCAAATGGAACATTATTTATCTTTGCATGGAATTAATTATGTTTTAGCCAAGATTCGTTATGGTATCCTACATATGGATCCAAAACCATGGCAATGCTGGAAATGGAAAAAAAAAGCTCGCCAAGGTTATGTTGCTTGGACATAGTTTGTGGAAAATATTTACGAATTTTTTGAATCTAACACCCACCATTTAGGTTGTTTGACCAAGTTTAATTAGTTTGGGATAATAGAGGACTTTATAGCTGCATTTGAGCACTTGGATTTCAGAACATAGGGCATGTTAGATGCTTTCTTCAGGGAATGCTTTATCAATGGACTAAAATATGAAATTCATGCCCATGTTATTATGTCACGTCCCCAAACTTGGTTGGAAGCTACTCAATGATCCAAGGAACCATAATAGATAGTCTCCTCCCAAATCCGCAAATCATCATTTCCTCCTCTCCCTAAATTTATCAATTCTTCCCCTCTTGCAACTCCCCTCAAGATCCATAAATTAATCGAGGCCGAAATGGATGAATTTCAACTCAAGCATCTTTGTTATAATTGTGATGACAAATATTTTCCAAGGCACAAGTGTAAGGAACATAATCTCTTTATGGCTATGACTGAGGATATTTCTAAAGACGAGGCCGTTTTTTCACCCGTGGATGAACTACCACCACCATATGATATGACCCCACCATCTGATCCACCAGAAGTTGACTTGGTGATTTCACTTAATGCCCTCATTGGATTCTTTTCTCCCCAGTCTCTCGAATTAATTGGTTACATTAAAAATAGGAAAGTCATTATCCTCGTGGACAGTGGTAGCACCCATAATTTTATTCATTGCTGCATTTTCCAATAATTCAATTGTTACATTCATACCGTCAATAATTTTCAAATCATGATTGCCAATGGAGGTTCCATGAAATGTGGGGGATGATGTGAAAATGTGCAGCTCCAAATTGGTCAGTATGTCTTGAAATCCCATATGTTTTCTATAGATTTGGGTGGTTGTGACATTGTTCTCAATGTCCAATGGTTACACACTCTCGGCCCCATTTTCATGGATTTTAAGGACTTAACCATGCAATTCCAATAGGAGAGACAAAAATACAAGTTCTAAGGCATCATAATATGCTCCCCTGAGATCATCAGTTCCCATCGCATGGAAAATCCCCTAAAAAAGGGTTATTCTGGCATATATTCCAACTCCACTCCATTCATGTTGTTGAGACACCTTCTGTGCATCCTGACCTCCAATCTATCCTCTCCTGTCACCAATTTGATTTTACCACTCCCAAAGAACTTCCCCCTTCTTGTGGACCCCATGATCATTCGATCCCTCTCATACCGGGCAATATTCCTCCCAATTTTCGCCCTTATCATCATCCCTTTGCCCAAAATAATTAAATTGATAAAATTCTTCATGAATTTCTCAAAGCAGGTGTTATCCATTCTAGTGCTAGCCCTATTCTTCCCCTATGGTCATGGTACTTAGGAAAGAAGGTACTTGGCATATGTGTCCTGATTTTTGTACCCTCAACAAACTCACAATCAAAGAAAAATTTCCCATTTCATTGATTGATGACCTCTTGGATGAATTAAGTGGTGCTTAGTGCTTCACCAAACTTGATATACATTCTGGGTACCACCAGATCCGTATGAAAGAAGAATACATTCCCAAGACAACATTTCAAACTCATGAGGGTTACTATGAGTTTTTAGTAATGCCCCTTGGCTTGTGTAAGTCTCCCTCCACTTTCCAAAGTCTTATGAATAATGTCTTTTGTCCTTTTCTCCGTCATTTTGTCTTAGTTTTCTTTGATGATATTATCATCTATAGTAAAACTTGGACATCCCATCTCTTCCATGTGAATCAAGTTCTCCATCTACTCTCTAAGCACCAACTTTTCCTCAAACAATATAAAAGTTCCTTTGGAGCCTCATAAGTGGAATACCTAGGTCATATTGTCAGCAAGGATGGTGTCTGGGTGGATCCTAAGAAAATTGAATCTATGCAGGATTGGCCTCACCCTAAAAATATTAGGAGATTATGTTATTTTCTAGGTTTAACGGGCTATTATACGAAGTTTGTGAAAAATTATGGAAAAATTGTAGCTCCTCTCACTTCTCTCCTTAAAAAAATTACTTTCACTTGGAATCCATATGCGGATCACTCCTTCCAAGCCTTGAAAGATGCTATGTGCTCGACCCCTGTCCTAGCACTTCCAGAATTTACAAAGACATTAATCTTGGAATTTGATGCTTCCAGGAAAGGAATTGGGTCTGTCCTAATGCAAGATGGCAGGCCTTTGGCCTTTACTAGAATTTTTTTTTAGAGATACATTTGGGCCAATCCATTTATGAAAAGGAAATTTCAACTATTCTTCATGCTATGGATCTCTCACATCCTTATTTATTGGGTCAATGATTCCAAATCAAAACTGATCATCACAGTCTCAAGTATTTTCTAGAACAACGAATTTCATCACCAAAGAAACAAAAATGGATGACCAAGCTATTTGGCTATGATTATGAGATCATTTACAAGAAGGGAAAGGAAAATGTAGCTGTTTACGTTCTTTCCTAAAAATATGAAGAAGATGGGTCCCTTTTCTCCCTCTCCTTCATTGTACCATATTGGCTCCAAGGTGTTTGTCAGGAATGGCTGTAATACCCCAAAATTTCTAGCATGATCAACCAATTGCAGCACAATTCTACAGATTCTCCAGGGTACTCTTGGCACAATGAAGAGCTTTGCTACAAAGGCCATTTGTTTTTTGCAAGAAATCACAACTTAAATCCACAGTGTTTTATAAACTTCATGCTTCACCCACAACTGGGCATTCAGGGTTTACCAAAACCTATGAACGGGTCAAACGTTCTTTTTTCTGGGATGGTATTAAACAAGAAATCCACACCTTTGTGGCTAAATGTGAGATATTTCAACACAACAAGGGAGAAACAATCAAAACTCCAGGCACACTCCAACGACTTTCGATCCGCCTGCTATTTGGTGAGACATTTCTATGGGTTTCATTGTTGGCTTACCTAAATCGGGAAATAAGTCATTCATCATGGTTGTTGGGTTCCTTTTGTCACAAGGGTGAGAAAAATGAGGTCCCTTAAATATATAGAAAGAAAAACAAAGAGTTAGTTGGTTAGTGGCTCAACTAACATAAAGGAACAAGAAATAAACAACAATGAAATAAATCTAAATGAAGAAAATAATAACTTGAAATGAATGCACAAAGAAAACATAAGATATATATACCAAGTAAACTAATCTTCGAATTGATACTCCTTGGAGAAATATGGGAACTTATGAGTCCCCTCTTCCTCCTTGGGAAGGCTCTTGAGTCTCCTAGTACAAAGTCTTCTTTCTACTATTAATGGCTAACAAAGGAAAATGGTGAAAAAAAGAGTGATGAAATACTCAAGAGGAGAGAGACCCAACACTTTCTATGGATTCCAAAATATTTCTAAGAGGAACATAGCTTCCGAAAGCTAAAAATGAACAACATAACAATACTCAAATGCTTCTCCTTTTTTGTATACAATAGCCCTTTATTTATAGGAGGGTGGAAATCTTTTTTTAAACTAGTTTTGAGTGTGAATGGGAGGTCCTTGGAGGTACTTCCCATCCTTTTCAGTGATCTCAAGGTGAAATTTGGAGGCGATTTTGGGTATGGGTGAGATCCACTCCATTCCAAAAGTGGTTGAGGCCCGACCAAATTCATCAATGCATCGTTTCTATGTATGTGAGGGTCTTTCAAATGTCAGTCACACTGTAATATTCTAGATATAAAAAGTATGCAAAACAAAAATAAATAGCTAGAAATGGCAGATGAAAAACAATATAACTAGAACAACACCACGATAACACCAAAATGATAACCGGATAACACAAGAAATACCACTTTGATTATCGAGAGAAATGTTCACTTGCCTCTTTAAGAGGGAAACCTCCAACAAAGCAGAGCTCTATTACAATAATATCCAAGACAAAAGTTCTCATACCCTCGACTCCTATTTATACTAAATATGTCTATAAAAAGAACCATCTAGTTGAAGATCCTTCTAGAAGTGGAAGCTTCTATTAGGTCTTCTTACATTGGACTTATTCTTCCTTATTTCTAAGCATTATTAATATTGACCTTTATCATGGAAATATATTATTCTACCTACATGAGGGGTTAGGTCCCTAACATGTCCTCCCCCTTAAAAACAACCTTGTCCTCAAGGCTTGAGATGGGGAAATTACTGCAAAATGGTAGTTGGTTCCCAAGTGGCATTTGCTAGAGTTGTATCTTTCCACTAGACTAACACTTTCTTGATGGTTCGCTAATGCAGTCGACACTCACATTGGTCCAAAAATGCTTGTGGTTGTAGCCAAATGGAGCTTTCTTCATCCAAATTGGGAAGGTTGGTTTGAATTTGGCACTTAGTTCCAATCACCTTATTTAAGTAGGAAACATGAAAAACATGATGGATATTAGAATGAATAGGAAAAACTAACTAACATGCCATCTGTCCCAGACACTTGAGAACGATATAGGGACCATAAAATTTGGGCACCAGTTTCTGACAATGGTCATCCTCGAGGGAAGTTTGCTTGTAAGGTTGTAGTCGAAGAAACACATGATCCCCTTATACAAATTGACATTCAAAGTGACCTTGATCTGTTTGTTGTTTCATGCGATTTTGGTCCATGACCAAATTCTCTTAGAGGGTATGGAGAATAGTTTCTTGAATTGTAAGCGTTTGGTCAACTGCCTGGACAACGAGACACCTTGAAAATATGAGAGGAATGAAGGTGGATTTTTTCCATATATCGATTCAAAAGGATTCATGCACGTAGCTGTATGGTACAAAGTGTTGTACCACCATTCAACTAGTGGTAACCATTGAGCCCACTGATTCTACCTTTCTGATAAAAAATAGCTTGAATATGTTTCCAAACATTTTTTGACAACTTTAGTTTGACCATTAGTATGGGGATGACAAGTTGTGCTGAGATGCAATTGGGTACCTTGTAGCTTGAAAAGTTCTTTCCAAAAATTGTTGGTGAAAGTTGGGTCACAGTCAAAAACAATAGAATGTTGCATTCCATGAATCTTGAAGACCCGATCCATGAAAATTTGAACCACAATAGATGTTGTAAATGGGTGTTGAAGAGAACATAAATGAGCATACTTGGAAAGATAATTAACTACCACCATGATGACTGATTTATTGCTCGATTTAGGTAGGTCGACAATAAAATCCATAGAGATATCCCGCCAAATAGAAGGTGGAATCGGAAGCATTTTTAGTGTGCCAGGAGATTTGACAGTTTCACCCTTGTTGCATTGACACACATCAAATTCAACCACAAAATTATGAATGTCTTGTTTCATACCCTCCCAGAAAAAAGAATGTTTGAACCGGTCATAGGTTTTGGTAAACCTGAAGTGCTTAGCTGTGGGTGTAGCATGAAGCTCAAAAAGTACCACGAATTTAAGTTTTGATTGTTTACTTAAATACAAAAAGCCTTTATATCAAATCTCATCATTGAGCCAAGAGTACCCTGGGGAAACTGGAGAATTGGACTGGAATTGTTGTATTAGATGAAAATTTTTGGGATCATGTAGCCATTCCTGGAGAACAACTTGGAGCCAATTTGGTACAATGAAAGAGAGAGAAAAAATAGACCCTTCATCTTCATATTTTCTGGAAAGTGCATCAACAACCACATTGTCTTTTCCCTTTTTGTAAATGATCTCATAATCATATCCAAAGATCTTAGTCACCCATTTTTGTTGCTCAGGGGAGGAAAGGAGTTGTTCCAGAAAATACTTGAGGCTTTGATTATCTATCTTAATTTGGAATCGTTTCCCTAATAGATAAGATCGCCAAAGATCCATGACATGCAGAATAGCCAACATTTTCTTTTCATAGCTTGGTTTTCCCAAATTTCTCTCGGACAATTGTTTTCTGGTAAAGGCCAAAGGCCGATCCTCTTGCATAAGGACAATGCCAATTCCTTTCTCAGAAGCATCACATTCCAGAACAAAGTTCTTTGTGAAATCATGAAGGGATAGGACTGGAGTGGTGCACATGGCCATCTTCAAAGTTTGAAAATCCTAAGAAGCTGTTGGAGTCCAAGTGAAATAATTCTTTTTAAGGAGTGCAGTGAGAGGTGTCGTAATCTTTCCATAATTCTTAACAAACTTACGATAATAACCTGTTAAACCCGGAAATCCCCACAATATTTTGAGAGTCTTTGGGTGAGGCCAAACTTTCATATCTTCAATCTTTTTGGGATCCACCATGATGTTGGTATTGCTAACAATATGACCCAAGTACTTTACTTATGAGGCGCCAAAACCACATTTAGATTGTTTGAGGAAATGTTGGTGCTGAGAGAGTAGATGGAGAAATCGATCCACATGAGAAAGATGATCTGTCCAGGTTTTGTTGTAGATGAGGATATCATCAAAGAAAACTAATATAAAATGATGGAGAAAAGAATGAAAGACATGATTCATGAGGCTTTGGAAAGTGGATGGAGAATTACACAAGCCAAAGGGCATGACCAAAAACTCATAGTTGCCCTCATGATTTCTAAAGGAAGTCTTAGGAATGTCTACCTCTTTTATATGGATCTGGTGGTAGCCCAAACAAAGATCAAGTTTAGTAAAGAACTGGGTGCCACTCAATTCATCCAAGATGTCATCAATGATAGGAATGGGAAATTTGTCTTTAATGGTGAGTTTGTTAAGGGCATGGAAGTCAGGACACATGCGCCAAAAACCTTATTTATTAAGGACCATGACTACAAGAGAAGAGTAGGGGCTCGTACTAGGATGGATAATACTTGCATTGAGTAGTTCTTGAACCATTTTCTCAATTTCATTTTTTTGGGAAAAGGGGTGACGAAAATTGGGAGGAAGGCTTCCTGGGACAAGGGGAATGGAATTATCATGAACACCATGGGAAGGAGGGAGTCCCTGGGGAGTGGAAAAACCTATTTAATGTTTAGAGAGGATCGCTTGGAGGTCCCACAACATAGAGGGTGTCTCAGTGGCTTGGATGGCATGGAGCTGGGAAATAATGCCATAATGACCTTTTTTGAGTAGATTATCCATGCAATGGGAACTAATGATATCTGGGGAACCGAAGATGATGCCTTGGAACTTATATTTTTGGTCCTCTTGGTCGACTTTCATGGTTAATTCCTTAAAATCCATGAGAATGGAACCCAAATTCCTTATTCAGTATGCACCCAACACAATGTCACAACCACCCATGTCGATAGAAAACATATGATATTTTAGATGGTAGTCACCAATTTGGAGATGCACATTTTCACAACGCCCTCCACATTTCATGGAACCACCATTGGAAATCATGATTTGGAAATTATTGACTGCACGGATATAGTAATTAGTTTTTTGGGCAATGTGGTGATTAATAAAATTATGGGTTCTTTCACTATCAACAAGAATGATGACCTTCTTATGCTTGATGTAACCAATTAGTTTGAGGGTTTGGGGAGCAGAGAAGCCAGTGAGAGAATTTAGGGAAATGACCGATTCTACTTCGGGAGGGTCTGAGGGAGGGGTTATGTCTATGGGATCAGGTGACACAGACACAAGGGGAGCCTCAACATCCTCTTCTGAAACATCCTCTGAGATGGCCATAATTTTTTTTTTTTTCCTTACACTTGTGTCCCAAAAAATATTTGTCAGCACAATTATAACAAAGGCCTTTGAGTTGGCGTTCAACCATTTTGGCCCTGGTCAATTTATGGATCTTGAGTGCAGTAGAAGAAGGAGTGGGAGTTACTAGTTTAGTGCGAGGAATAAAGAAGTGTTTGTGGTTTTGAGAAGAGACAACCTGTTGTGCTTCCTTATCTCTTTTAGTAACATCCACCCAAATCTAAGTCCAAGCCATGAGTACATGAGCACGAATTTCATCCTTGAGGCCATTGATAAAACATTCTCGTAAAAAAGCATCAGACATGCCCTCTGCACGAAAATCCAGTCACTCAAAAGAAATTATAAACTCTTCCACTGTGCCAGATTGTTTCAACTTTGTCACACGACCTAAATGGTTGGTGTCAGTGTCAAAGCGTTCATAAAGCTCTGCCACAAAGTGTGTCCAAGCCACATACCCTTGGTGGGAATTTTTTCTCCATTGCCACCATTGCCAACGTTCTTGATCTAGATGGAGAACACCATACCAAAGTTTGGCCAACTCATCCATAATTCCATACAAAGAGAAATAATGTTCCATTTGAGTTACCCAACCAATGGGATTCAAGCCATCAAATTTGGTCACATCCACACGCGGAAGGCGTAGGTCATGCTGAAAGTGACGGGGTTGAAAATTCTTGGAATGAGAGGACGTTTCACCTTCAGTATGAAAAGGTGGGTCAGATAGGGAGGATCTGCAGGGATATGCATCTTAGCGTAGATCATCATAGCGACAAATTCAAGATGGGTAGTAATGTCTTGTTTGAGATCATGTTTTAGTTCCTCGATTGAGGTAGGGACTGAAGCTGCAATGGAGGAATGCATGTTTTGATTGATGGAGAGAATATTGGCATTGATTTGTCGTACTTCTTGTTGGGTTTATGTGAAATTAGAGTGCAAGGTATTGAAGCGAGCTTCCAATTATTGACTATGGGTATGGGCCATGATGACTAGGGAACACGAAAAGGAGCAGGTGGGACCACACAAAAAATGGGTTATGGGTGAAGTGTATCACACCGATCAGGGCAACGAGGTGAATCCAATGGGGTAAATCCCAAATAAGGGTGTTGGAAGGAGGTTGGGTCTAAAAAAATAAATTTCTGAAAATGATAGGTATGATTGCGATCAAGGCGAAGAGAGAAAACCAACGGAATAGGTATCAAATAATGGTGCCAACAAGATCTAGAATCTTTTTTTTTTTTTACTCCCGTGGAGTTATACTTCGATCTAAAGAATACTATATTGTTGAAATGTCCAAATGTTTAACAGGAAGAAGCGTGTAGTAATTTCGCAAATCGAATGCAGGAGATATAGTTATGCCGCAATAGATCTTATCTGTTCTGTTTTTGTTTCCTTCCCAACGGTTAGGTATTCAAGGGTTCTACAGACAAGGGTTTTCCCTATGCTATAGCTCTCTGATATATGTGCAGGGTCCAACAATATTACTCGGCCCAATATCTTAGGGCACCCACTAAGGAGGCTAGACCGTACCCTTATCCGTACTACCCGACTACCAAGGTACTAGAGAGTATCTTTCTAAGTGTTGTTATTGGTGGCACTATAGCAGTCAGGAGGCCAATCGGTTTATCTACGGAGGGATTCAAGAGATCTAGGATGATCTGTATACAGGTGTTGTCTGATGCACTACCACTCGAAGGGGTACCAACAAGGGTTACAAGTGTGGCCAATAGATGTGTGCTTAAGTACCACTTCTATTTCCTACGTGTATGAATCCCCAATCGTGGGTTTATGCACGTAATGAAAGATCTTTGTAGCTTAAAGACGCCAGAATACGTCTCTACCCTGAAAAAAATTAACCCACAACTTTTTGTCGAGGAAAGTGCTCTGATACCACTTGTAATATTCTAGATATAAAAAGTATGGAGAGTAGAAATAAATAGCTAGAAATGGAAGATGAACAATAATATAACCATAACAACACCACGATAAGACCAAAATGATAACAAAATAACACCATAAATAACACTTTGATTATCGAGAGCAATGTTCACTTGCCTCTTTGAGGGGAAACCTCCAGTAGAGCAGATCTCTATTAAAATAATATCCAAGAAAAAAGTTCTCATACCCTCGACTCCTATTTATATTAAATATGTCTATCAAAAGAACCATCTAGAGGAAGATCCTTCTAGAAGGGAAAGCTTCTATTATGTCTTCTTACATTGGAATTATTCTTCCTTATTGCTAGGGCTTATTAATATTGACCTTTATTACATGGAAATATATTATTCTACCTACATGAGGGGTTAGGTCCCTAACACATGCACTGTGTGCGTCATATGCTGTGTTAGCCCACACTACTTTTACTGAATTATGTGCACGGATTTCCAGAACCATTTTATATAGTTTTATGATTGTCTTTCCAAACTGAGTGTAATCTTTCCATAATTATTGGTAGTATGTCATGTTTGTGTTAACTAATTCTTTGTCCATTGCATGCCTTTGTAGTGGGCCATTTTTTGGTGATAACAAGTGCCCCCTGATGTGTGAGGTTAAGAGAATACATATATTATGCATGAGCATCATCGTCATTATTAATGAATTTTGGTGGAATATGACTCAACATCTAACGCAAAGCACTTTAAACTGGTTTAGACCCCAAGGAGAGCACATCAATTTAATTTTGAGGCTGTTGTAATTAAATATCACATGAGATCTTCAGGCTAGATCCATTGTATATGCTCCTAGATAATGTAATTGTATTTAATGCATGTATTTTTTGTAGATTTTGAGTGTCGACTCATATTTGAATTGTAATTGTTCATTTATTATATTCAACTTAGTGGTAGGAAGCTTTTAATTGTGATATGAAAGCACTAGAATAGTCTGGAGGGAAGGCTCGAGAAGCCCCTTCATGTATAAATCAATGTATTCTATGCCCAAAAGAGGTTGTTGAAGTTTGTCGAAACTTTTGTAAGCTATTGTTGGAGAAATATAGAATAGAGGAGAATTGCTTTCAAAACTCAGAGATTGTGAATTTGTTTATCTCTATGAAAATGGATAAATGTTATGTTGTTATCCTTGTGTTTGTGTGTGTGTGTGTATATCTAAATGTTTGGTTGAATGAGTTATAAATGCAGTTGTAAGTTTCAATTGTTTCTATTATGAGAATCACAATGCAAGGAGTGCATAGTGACAACGCAAGGAGTGTGGAGGCCGAACCATTTACAGGTTCAGAATCTCAGGAGAGATAGTGCAGGTTTTCACAGAGAAAGCACAAGGAGTGCACCTACACTCAGATAAATGTAAAATCTCAAAGGGGAGACCAATTCAAGGAGTGAATAGAGACAAAAATTCATTAAGTGTTGATAAATCTCAGGAGAGTTAGTGCAAGGAGTGCACAAGAGACTTTTCCAAATCCCAAGATTATGAGAGAAGCGCAAGGTGTGTGCCAGAGTTCGAGTCATACACGTGACAAAGCTCAAGGAGGGATAGTGAGTGTAAGTACCCAAGAGGATAAACTGATCTGAAAATAGAAGTAGAGTGTAAGAACCCTCTACTTCATTAAAATAAAATTTTACAGGACCTTGCTCCATGTGTTAAAATATGCAATATAAATTATGTGTTAAGTTCATGCTTCTTTTAAATGGTTATGTGTGAGGTATTTGCAAGATTAAATACATTGTTTTCATAAATACAACAACAACATAACTTGCAGAAAATAAACCATCAAACTCACAACAATAACAAGATGATAAAGGAGTTCACCCCTCTTTGGGCTACATCTCCTTGAGCCTCCATCAATGGACTTGTCTCTCTGGGATTAATTTTTCAAAGGCTCTTTTACAAGCTACTTCTCAACTCCAATGGAAATACTGACTGTACCATTGGGATCAGAATACATAAAAACCCCAAAAATGACTAATAAAACTCTGTAAACGGATCATGGCTCATCTGGGCATAACCTCTTCTACATGTGGCCTTAAGCTTCCATGAGCTTCTCTGTGGAAAAAACACCTGTAAAAGTCCTCAAAACCCTCTGAAACCTGTCCCAATGTGTTCAAATCATAACAATTATCCAAAAATGACTATTCAGTCACAGAAAACAAACTTGGACTCACTAAAACATGACCTCAATCAATGAGGGCTTCAAGCTCCCTGGAGCTTCCTGAAACTTAAATGGTTAAAAACCTGCAAAAAAGTCTTCAAATGGCTGTGAAAACAGCGCCAATGGATTCAAAACGTCTAAAAACCCCTAGCTGGGCTTTTACAACACCTTATTCGGCCAAAAGATGAAGAAGATAGGCCTCCTGCCATTCTCTTCCTTCAAGCTTGCTATCTCTTGTTCGCCAAAATGCACCTCTTGTACGTTCAACCAAGAACACGCTCCAAAATGCGTGCTTAAACCCAGCACACGTGCAAAATCGAAAAATGGTCCAAACTATAGGACGGTTATGGGCACGCCAGCCCCTAACCGCCTAGCACTCGGGCACATGAGGGTCACCCATACGACCTCACGCTATATAAAAAGGGCTAACCGTTTCAATAAACAAATGTGCACCCACCATATAGTAAGTGGTCACATGGTAACACAAAAGACCACGGTTACACATTTTAAATCCCTACGCACCATTTAACGGAGAGCATGGTCATATATAAAAGGATAGAACCGTGGGTTGGGGCTAGCCCTGGCCCAACCCCCCGCCGTTTACAACAATATTCAAATTGAAATATATTTAAATTCATATGGTTAATAAGGATCATCATGTGGGCTAGTGGTAGCCCACACTCTACCAAAGCGCAGATCCATAGAGGAGGTCCGGGGTTCGACCCCCACAGACTCCATAAAATTTTGATAACAAACCAATAGCCAATAAAGGGGTGCCACGTGGTAGCCCATGACTGGGCCACGTGGCACCTTACCATTGACCAAAATGATGCCATGTGTTGCATTCTGATTTGACCACATCTTCCAATCGACAAATTCCATGTCACCACATGCCACATCAGCGTACAGTCGTACGGTCTTTGCCACATTAGCCTGTACGGACTGCACAGTCAGCGTCCTTTTTTTGCCTATTTGACGATTTGAACAGATTGCGATATCTCTCACTCCCGATGTCTGTTTGAAACAAAACAAGTTGCGTTGGGTTTGTGATGATGAGGCATACACTCCCATTCATTTTGAGGCAATTCTGAGAACTTTTATTTTTGAGCTAAATTTTGACCCCTGGTCCGGATTTTGATCACGCCTTCTCACTGAAAGGATTTTGGACCCACAAAAGTTTATGATTATCTGTTTGAGATTCAATACACCTCTGCTTTCAAGTTCTATCAACTGATTCTACTTGAAAAGTCTTTTCGATAATCACCTGGATACTTTGACATGACTTGCACTGCAATTGGCTATGTCCCTCAACCACTGTTCTCTGGCTGCCGCTGACCCACTGTTCTCTTTGTGCTTGGAAGACTTCCAACCTTCCCACTGAGAATAAAGCCCCTCTTGTGAACTCTTTGGTGTCAACACAATCTGCTCTCCAATGGCTGCAAAAACTTTCGTGCGACATCTTGTCACAAGCCAAGAAAACCATCAATCTTGAAAATAAATTTATACAAGACTGAAAATGATGCCAACAAAGTCTTTTTCTCTTCAAACAAACTGTCACATCTTGTACTTCATCAAAGAAAATGGAGTTTTCTTGAATCTCGATGTACTCAAAATTGACTTACAAGCCAACAAACACCATCAACTAAACACAAGTCGAAAAACATGATCGACACAACATAGTCGTCAAACAATCATCAACACTAGTCGAGACTCATTTGAAACATATCAACCTTCCCAATGACAAGTAGACAAACATGATACACAATCATGTTACAATCATGAGTCATTTATGATGAACCATCACCAGGTTCACTGCTTACACATACAAAAACAAATGCATGTGCATGACTCTTCAACTCTCCTTCTAGTACAAACATAAGTACATAAACCCAAAAAAATGTGGGTACATAAGAGCTGAATATGAAAAAAGATATATGACTGTAACAAGTGAACATCATACCCCACTTTTACATCCTCCTGGCGAAGTTGTCTAACAACAAAAATGCCTTCAAATGAATTGCATTCACATGCAACTTGCATCATACAAGTTATGATAAACTGCTGCAACTTGTCATACTCTCAACGTAATTGCATACTTAAGGCTGAAATATGCATCTACAACAAAAAATGCAAGCCTTACGCTCAAGAAATCCAACCATTTCTTACCAAGCCAACTCAACGGTGACTTTTTCTGCTGAAAATCGTCCTCTTGTGAATCATCTTAACTCACATTGATGATGGAATCTCCACTTCCATTCTTTCCAATCTCTTTATCCAACTGCTTCTTGTGCTGTGGATGAATAGTTGGATGCAATGTCCAACATTGGTCAATGAGATGACCCCTCTTCTGACAATGAGTGCAAATCTTTTGCATCTTCTTTTCACATTGTCTTTGCTTATAAAGTTTCCTGAAAGTGGTCAATCTTTTCCAACATTTTGAAATATGATGGTTATATAAACCACAATATGTACATGGATTCTTTCTTCCATTTTTACATACAAATTTATCATGCTTAACATAATCAAAAGCAACTGAATGATAAGCAGAATTATACCTTGAACATTCACCTTTATCGCCTCTTTGAGGAGGTGAATTGGAAGAGTTACAAGCTCTAATTTGAAGACCAACAACAATGTTCTTTTCCTCATCTCTGTCACAACTCTTTTGTTTCACACATTTGCATTCATCTTGAATACAAGCCTTGCATGTTGGAGGGATTGAACTTTCAACAAAATTTCTTTAACTTTCACCTTTATAGCCTTCTTGAGGAGGTGAACTTGAAACAAAATTTGTTCTTGGAACTTTTTCCCTTGTCTCCTCGACTTTGGAATTTGATCCATCTCTTCGTTCATATCCAAGACCACAATACTTAGGTCTCTCTTCAACAACAATAGGCTCAACAATGCCTTGTGCATGCTTGCCCAACCCTTTACCTTGATAGCCCATTTTTAACAATAACTTGGACCCTATTCCTCTTGTGTGATTTTCAAAAACACCAAAACATTCATCTTGAGAGGAATTTGAAGATAAACTAACATTACATGCCTAATGTTCATGCATGTATTTGGTAAGGGTTTCCTTTGCCTCATGGAGTTGAGTCTCCATCTCTTGCAACTTTTCAAGAAGCCGGTCTTTCTCTTTCTTCATGGCCATCAACTGCTCTTCAAGGGAAATTCTCTCCTTTCTATCTTCACACATCTCTTTCATTACATCTCTCATGGTTAGAATCTCCTTCAACATATCTTTGTCAAAGAACTTTGATTTTGAAGATGTATGAGAACTATGAATGTTTGAAGCTTCCTCCATCCTTGCAAGATATCAAACTTCAACACAAAACTTGCACAAGTACCAACAGCTAAATCTCAAGCTATCAATGGAAAATACATGAGAAAAACAAACCTGTCTCTGATACCACCTGATCTGAAAATGGAAGGCTGTCTTGTTATGCTATTCAAGCACCCTCTACTTCATTAAAATAAAATTTTACAAGACCTTGCTCCATGTGTTAAAATATGCAATATAAATTATGTGTTAAGTTCATGCTTCTTTTAAATGGTTATGTGTGAGGTCTTTGCAAGATTAAATAAGTTGTTTTCATAAATACAACAACAAAATAACTTGTAGCAAATAAAACATCAAACTCACAGCAATAACAAGATGATAAAGGAGTTCACCCCTTTCTGGGCTACATCTTCTTGAGCCTCCATCAATGGACTTGGCTCTCTGGGATTAATTTGTCAAAGATTCTTTTACAAGCTACTGCTCAACTCCAATGGAAATATTGACTGTACCATTGGGATCAGAATACATAAAAACCCAAAAAATGACTAATAAAACTCTGAAAGCGGATCATGGCTCATCCGGGCATGACCTCTTCTACATGTGGCCTTAAGCTTCCCTGAGATTCTCTGTTGAAAAAAAACCTGTAAAAGTCCTCAAAAGCCTCTAAAACCTGTCCCAATGTGTTCAAAGAATAACAATTAGCCAAAAATTACTATTCAGTCACAGAAAACAAACTTGGACTCACCAAAACATGACCTCAATCAATGAGGGCTTCAAGCTCCCTGGAGCTTCCTGAAACTTCAATGGTTAAAAAACTAAAAAATAAGTCTTCAAATGGATGTGATAACAGTGCCAATGGATTCAGAACATCCAAAAACCCCTAGCTGGGCTTTTACGACACCTCATTCGGCCAAAAGATGAAGAAGATAGGCCTCCTGCCATTCTCTTCCTTCAAGCTTGCTGTCTCTGGTTCGCCAAAACACACCTCCTGTACGTTCAGCCTAGAACACGCTCCAAAACACATGCTTAAACCCAGAACACACGCACAACTGAAAAATGATCCAAACTGTAGGACCGTTATGGGCGCGCCAGCCCCTAACCGCCTAGCACTCGGGCACATGAGGGTCACCCATACGACCTCGCGCTATATAAAAAGGGCTAACCATTTCAATAAACAAATGCGCACCCACCGTATAGTAAGTGGTCACATGGTAACAAAAAATACCACGGCTACACATTTTAAATCCCCGCGCTCCATTTAATGGAGAGCATGGTCATATATAAAGCCGTTTACAACAATATTCAAACTGAAATATATTTAAATTCATATGGTTAATAAGGATCACCGTGTAGGCTAGTGGTAGCCCAAACTCTACCAAAGCATAGAGCCATAGAGGAGGTCCAGGGTTCGACCCCCATGGACTCCATAAAATTTTGATAACAAACCAATAGCCAATAAAGGGATGCCACGTGGCAGCCCATGACTGGGCCACGTGGCACCTTACCATTGAACAAAATGATGCCACGTGTCGCATTCTGATTCGACCACATATTCCAATCAACAACTGCCACATCATCACATGCCACATCAGCATATGGTCGTACGGTCCCTGCCACATCAGCCTATATGGACTGCACAGTCAACGTCCTTTTTTTACCTATTTGACAATTCGAATAGATCGTGATATATCTCGCTCCCGACGTCCGTTTGAAACAAAACGAGTTGCGTTGGGTTCATGACGATGAGGCCTATTCTCCCATTCATTTTGAGGAAATTCTGAAAAATTTGATTTTTGAGCTAAATTTTGACCCCTGGTCTAGATTTTGATCATAAACCCTTTGTTTAAGATAAAATAGACGAGATATATCTGAAAGAAGTTGGAATCCATCATAGTCATTCAAGAGGGAGAAGGAGCAAATTCGTTAAGTGCTAAGTCCTTTGGACTTTGTTGCTTTGACAATTTTTAAGTTGTTTGTTGCAGGTAGGCTCGGAGCCTTGAAGCTCCAAAGTCCCGGTGTGAATCTCCACCATAGATTTGTGGGTGAGTGTGAGCCATTGGATCCTCAAGTGATTCAGTGATTCAACACTTCCAAGATGTTTGGTCATTGTTGCACTGGGTGAAGAATCTCCCAAAGCTCCAAAGCCTAGAGCTAATCTCGACCATCAATTAGTAGGAAGAAGAGAATTGTAGATATCAAGCCATTCAAAGTTAGGTTATCCAGGAGGTCTTGGGTGATGGTTGTTGGAGTGGGGAAACTACTAAAGCTTGGAGTCCTAGAGAAATGACTATACCTTTTTCTAGATGCTCGGTCACAAGTTGTGGTCACATGCATGGGTTTCCTATACCAAAGGAACCATTATGAACTTAAATTTTGTGCTTGTGTACTCGAGAAGCCTGTGGATAAGTTAAGTGTAAGGGTCAGTGGAATCTTGAGAGCCACTCCAGCTTCGGTGTAGTTCGATCCTATACCACGAGGTCATGCAATCCCATAGGGACTTTGCATAAGTATAGCTGAAATACATCATCATTTCTTTTGGTGATGATGACAATGTGTAGAAAATAAGAAAAATTGAACGTGAGGATCTCTGAGAGCCATCCATCAGAGGGAGAGGGGATTAAAATTATTACAAAGTATGCTAGAAAACAAAAGGTGTTTGTACAAATGAGGTGGGAATTCCCCTTGCTCGTATCATGAAACCATAAAGGGATAGAAGTAACTAAACTTGTTGATGAAGTAGATATCTACAGCGCCCTCAGGGGCATTAAAAACAACTGATGATGATTCCGATGATAGAATGAGCTCTGAATCGAGTGGTGAATGAATCAGAGGCATTGATGGCCTAACAAATTAAGAGGTATTCGACTACTACTGAAAATTGCAATGGTTGCAAAGTAAGATCAATTGTAACATGAAACTGTGTTGGGGTCCAATGTCATGGGGATCAATGACATCAAAGAGAAATGAGGACTCTCTCTATTCCATCCAAGGCTACCTCATTGTCAATGGAATGAAATCCAAGATATTTCCACTTTTCTATGAATTTGTTGATGTCGACATGAAAGGTGATGTGGTGATAAGAAGAAAAGGGATTTTGGATATTTGGTTGATCAAATGGTGTCAGAAACTGTATTGGTACAAGTGAATGGGGTGATAATAATGAATGATGTATGGAATTTATGGGATTCAACAACTTCCCTTAGTTGAGGGGTGAGGATGGATGGAAGCAACTGTAAAATATTATCTAGTGTCAGGGGGATGGCCACATATGGGAAAAACTGTGTTGAATGGGTGAGATTGCAAGGGGATATAGTGTAGGCCAAAATAGAGAGTGAGATGAGACATATAGGTCTATGGTGGTAAAAAATGTGGATTGGATACAAATGGCTTGCAGAGGGTGTGAGGGAATTTATATGCCGCAACCAAGGGTAACAAGGGTTGCAATGTGCCAATAAAAAACACCATCGAGTGCGAGGGAAAAAAACTACTGTACTTGTTGAAATGTAAAACACACTCTTTACAATTAGCAAATGAATAAGAAATAATTGGGTTGGAAGTACATGTATAGAAATGGGTGCCCCAATGAAGTGTGGCTTGGTCGTCCGGGGGTGCAAGTAGATATTGTTCAAGAGTGGGGGCCCCATTGGTTAGTTTTTGTACTAGATAGATGAATGGAGGATGACATTGCAGATGGGAAATTGATGTTGGATGGTATGGAGGGTTAATGATAATGTGGAGGTGCATTAAATGTAACCAAAAAATCATAATGTGGGATTCTATAGTGGGGGGGTTACCATGATGAGGAGGAATAAGTATGAGGTTCTTTATATGGGGTGTAACACTACCAGGACTCCCGATCCTAATGGATAGAACAACATGAGTGTAAATATGCCATGGGGAAATATATGTGCGACAACTCATAGGGGTTAGAGAGATACCAGATGCTGGTACATGAATGCAATGGAGGTGATGGTACTACATAGCTGGGTGTGGGGATCCTAAGGATAAATTTTAGGGGGAATGATTAGAGAATGAAACTATGAGCAAAGTGTTGAATTGTATGCCAGTTTGGAATATATACCTAGAGAAACCAAGGGAGTCCATGACTGACGACATGAAGGGGGTCGCGGGTGAGGGACTGCACATTCAAACCAAATACGCGACATGAAAAATATATGAAAATAATATATATAATAATAATTGGTTGATAATTAAATGTGTGCAAGTGAGGCGTACCTACACCTAGGGTGCCAAAAATGGGTCCTCGAGGCTCTAGATTGAAATGATAATCCGAGAGTACCGTTGTGAAGGTGAGGGAGTCTAGATCCCGTAGGTGTGAACGGTGTGAGAAACATAGCTCAAATTATCTCGAATGAACGTGTTGAAGTTGGGAAAAAGGGAGTATGTAGGGGCATGAGGCCCACATAACCACCTCATTTGTACTTACTGCTGTGGAGGTTTGAGAGTGGTATGCATGGACGTTTATGAGCCATGGGAGAGAAAACGAGGTCATATTCAAGTGGCGAGAGACCCATGCAAGCTGTCAAAACCTCCTGCATAGTGTAGGCATGTTTTTAGGAGGGTAGGGGGTCGTACGAAGGGTCATACAATCATTTGTTTGGGTGTGGTGGTGGGTATGCATGGGAGATTTGGTGATCCCCACACATATGTGCGTGGGTTAAATTGTTAGAGTCATGCACAATGCATGACTATATCAAGGGAATCCACATATATGTGCGCAGATTTAGGATTTCCAGTCATGTGGAGGAGGGTTCGTCATGTGTGCGACTATTTGAGTAACAGCTTCACAAATGTGCATGATTGTAAGAGTAATAACCACGCGCATGCACGAAGCTCGAACATACATCCACGCACATAGTCGTGTGATAACTGCGTGAATGTTTGGTGAAAAGTCATGCAGGAGTGTATGATTGTAAGTGAAATAGTCACACAGATGAGAGTGACTATTGTGGGAACACTCGCGCAGATGTGCACAACAATTATGGGAATAACCGCACATATGTACGCGATTTTTATGGGAAGAGTCACGTAGTGGAAACAATGGGTTTATGTGGCTTTGATTGGAGTTTTGTCATGATGATGAGCTAACATATCATATGTTGTCATGGATGTAGGTTACCAGTTAGAGAGAGAGGATTTTGATACAATGGAGGGAGATACTAGGAGTCTCTTAGGATGGAGGTGGGGGAAGAAACACGGATCCGACGACGTTTGGCACAGGACAATTTGTTGTTCTTTTTTTATTGTTCATTGATCCAGACCCAAGAATAGCTTGTAGACTTCATAGTGCAGATGTGGCAGCTAGATTGACAATGTTTCTTGGTGCATGGGTGATATCTGCATATCACCGCAAATATTGATATCTATTTTATTACTTGGCTCCCGTTTTTGGGGGTGACTTTAGCAGAGCAATCGCGGATGTCGGTGGGGTGACGGCGGGGGAATTGGCTGGACGATACTGTTAAGGGGGACAGTGATGAGTGGTGGCTCTATCAGCATCAACTCCATCAATTTGCTCGATGTACAAGTGTTTTGTGCGATGGTGGTATGGATCTATGGGTTACTGGGGACGCAATGCATTTTCGGTGCACATATGGTTGTTGCAGAGCAGACCATGAATGGTCAGATGTTTTCTTGGGCCCAGTTGATACATGCCTGCATGGTGGCATAGCTGGAACAGTGTGTAGTGACCAGAGTTGTCAAGTTTTCCTTTGATTCGGTTTTGTGCGCCTTTATGTTTGACTGGGTGGTATTACTACGCCCTCAGGCTATTTTGGATACGTCGGCAATGCAAGATCTGAGACTTATGAGGTGGGTAGAGTTTCTTCCCCATCAAGAGGGGGGTTCCATGGGAAACTAATTTACCCCTACATTCGAGTGGGTCTGGTGCCAGACCCCTCAGGTTTTCTATGATTTCCCATGTCATGGGATGGATTTCTGACATCATCCAGGCATGCGCTTGTTTCCTGGGGAGGACTAGGATGACATAGGTGAGTGTAAGATACTTCTATATTTGTGCTTTGTCACTAAGTTCATATATGTGTATATTGATGGTACTGATACATCTTTCTTGGTTTGGTCATGTAGATGTGGGACCCGGTGGATGTGAGGAAGATGCTGCTTGGGGGTTGGCAGATGAACAGGTGGAGGAGGGGCATACTAGGAGGCATCGTTGGTTTGATGAATTGGGGGAAGGCCTGATACATGTAGCGGGGGCAGGTCCAACACATTCTGTGAAGGCAGGTCCAACACATTTAGCAAGGGAATTCCCAAGAGAGGGACATAAAAGAGCTGATCCTGGAGCCCATGACCGAGAGATAGAGGAGATGAGGAGGCACCTTGAGGGTGTCTTGGATGGATTTTTTGAGGACTTGTGGGTTCACAAATGGGATGAGGGTGTCTTATAGTTGTGCATTGGTGGGGACCAACATTGGCAGTTGGTGATTAGATGGGAAACAGTTGAGGGTACAACTATGACAAGGAAGCTCCCTATTTTGGATATTATTCTTGGGGGAGCTCCACCAACTAGTGATGATGTACCTTACTAGGGTCACCCTAGGTGGTACGATGAATGTATATAGGATGGGCCTAATTTTGTACCATGTAGGAGTTGTTTGAAATCCCCTTTTTGTATAGATATGATGAGAGTGCCTAGTCATGGAGCTAAGGCATATATGTAGTTATTTTTGTATCAAACACATGAGTGATCTATATATATGAGTAGACCTTTTGAGACATGTGTGTATGTATTTTATATGTGTTTTGTATGTTATGTGTTCTTATTTTATCTACTGATGGATGAATGCACTATGTATGTTAATGTGATAAATGTCAATCTAGTACTTGATTAGCTATGTTATCTTGCAAATATATGAGAAATTGTGATTGACTCAAAATTTCGTAGCAGAAGTTTGACTTGCAGGTTCATTTGATATAGGCATGGATCACGGACACGATACACATTGTTGAGATGATGGATGATGATATGAGAATGTAAGAGAACGCTAAGCTGATGAATATGAAGGTGACTAGCCTCAGAGAGGAGACCAATGACAACAACATATTCATCTTGGTTATTGGTGGTGGGGCTGAGGCATATGCCGCTAGAGTGGAGAAACACATGGCCGGGGGCATAAATGGCCCAAGTTGCCGAAGCGATATTCTAGGTCTAGTGGTTGTCTCAGTCCACATACCCGATGTGATAAGTGAACAAATAATTCATCTGTTGACACAAGGGCATTGGATTAGGTTCACATAGTGAGAGAGCTGTATCAAAAAATACTAAAAACAACTAGGAAAGCAAGGAAAACCTAAGGTAAAATTGTTATGCTTAGGGGTAGAATTTCTTCAAGTATAACCTCTTGACCGAGTCCTTAAGGGTATCTCACTTAGGGTGAGCCAGAATGTGGGCTCCTTTAGTGAGGCAATGATGGATGACATAGGGTCCTATACAAAGGGATTCAAAATTTTCATGGTCGAGGGTATCGTGGGTGATATCATAGGCCAACACAAGGTCACCCTCAGTAAACGACTGAAGGTTAACTTGGTGGTCAAAGGTGAATTTGGTCCTTTTTTTTTCTTTTTCATTGTTCTATAAGGATTCCCATCAATCTTCATCGAGTGACTCAAGGGAGAACGCTTGTTTCTTAAGAGATAGTGTGTTGGGTAAGAGTTAATCATAGTACACAACATTGGGATTTCGCACTAAATGGGGAAGACATATTTGATGCCATGGAATAAGTGGAAGTGTGTGAAACTGGTGGTGTTTTTTTACAGCTGTCTGATATGCCCATAAAGATGAGAAAATCATATGATGCCAATTGGTCTTGTGTTTGTCCACCGTGCGTTGAAGCATTGTTTTGAGAAGCTTGTTGACAACCTCTACTTGTCCATTCGACTGTGGGTAATAGCCTATAGGGTGAGGTGAATTCATGGGTGAAGCCCAATTTGGACAAGAGATCCACAAATACTTCATTTTCTAAGTGCTTACCATGGTCAGAGATGAGTTGAAGGGGAGCCCCGAAGCGAGAGATGAAATGGTTGAAGAAAAAATGCACTGTTATGTAAGCCATATTGTTAAACATGGGCATAGATTTGAACCATTTGGTGAAGTAGTCAACAACGACTACAATGTACTTGGGTCCATTGCTAGACCGAGGGTTATATGACATGAAATCGATGCCCCATATACAGAAGGGTCCATCCATGAGTATGGGGTTCAAGAGGGCAGATGGTTCTTGAGACTTATGTGCATATAACTGACATTTGTTACATCACTTAAATGCGTGTATGCAGTCATGAAACAACGTGGGACAAAAATAGTCTACTCGGATAATCTTTCGTGATGTAGACATGCCTGATAGGTGTCCTTGGCATGTGCCATTGTGGCAATCATTGAGGACTTTCTCATATTCCTCTAGGGTGATGCATCGACGGAGGAGTGTGTTGATGCTACGATGATAGAGAACATGTCCAATGAGGAGCTATCATGAGGCTTGGTTTCAGATATGATGAAGGTCATCCCAAGAAAGGTGAGAACCGAATTTTTGAGTGCAGAGGTAAGCCAAAATATCACCATAATAGGGGTTATTATATAATATGAGGAATAAATTATCATCTTGTAACTCTTCATTGATCAGGGGGTCAGTGGAGTTAGATAACATATCTATGAGAATATCTGCAAGAACAAGGGATTTATTACTCTTCGGTGTGATGAATTCTAGGTCATATTCCTGAAGATTAATGATCCAACGATAAAAATTTTCATTGATCTGGCGGCGACTTAGGAGGTATTGCATGGGGTTGGAATCAATTATGATTTGGGTGGTGTGGAGCAGGATATAGTGGTGTGGTTTTTAGATTGCGAGGATGATGACAACTTATAGCTTCTCTTCGTGGTTATACTTGAGGGTTGACGTTGAAAGGTTTTGGATGATATAGTAGATGACGTGCTCATGTTGGTCATCATCAACTTGAACGAGGACTCCAACAATCGAAACGTTAGAGGATGAGAGGTAAATTATGTAATCCCTATCATAGTCTAGCGGAAAAACAAGGGAGATTTACTGAGTGCCTGCTTGAGTGAATTGAAGGCGTCTTGGGCATGGTGGTCCCAATGGAACATGATGTCACGATAGAGTAATCATAGGAATCTGTGGGTGCGAATAGCATAGTTAGGGACAAAAAAACGTAAGAATTTGGCTTTGCCTTGGAGGCTTTGCAACTGGCGTAAGTTCTTTGGAGGGGGGACCTCATTGATTTCTTGAACTTTAAGGTGGTCTACAGTGATGCCCTGTTGGGATACTATGAATCCCAACAAGCAGCCTGTAGTGACGCAAAAGACACATTTAAGCGGGTTGAGCCATATGTTGTACCTTTGGAAGAGTTCAAAGATGATCTGTAGATCCTCTATATGTTGAGAATATTTCATAGATCGAGTGATGATGTCATCCAAGTAGGCCATAATGATGTGAGCAAGGTCATGGAAGGCGTATGTCATTGCGCGATGGAAAGTTGCCTCGATGTTTTTGAGGTTGAAGGGAATGATGCGATAGGAAAAGGTTCCCCACAAAGTCATGGAGGTGGTATTGTATTGATCCACTTGACAGAATTGGATTTGATTGTAGCCGGAGAGTCAATCCATGAGGGATAAGACTTCATGACCAATGCAAGCATCGATGACTTGATTGATGAAAGAAGTGGGAAGGTTGTCTTTGGGACAAGGCTGGTTGAGGTCACGAAAGTCTGTGAAAACGTGAATGGTACCCTATTTTTTATTGATTGGGATAGGGTTGGAGACTTAGGATGTGTAGGTAATGGGGTATATGACGCAAGTTGTATGTAGTTTGTGAATCTTGACTTTGATCGCCATGGATTTAGAAGGGTGGAGGGGGCATTGCTTCTGGAGAACAAGGGAAACATCAGGCCAAGTGTCAATGCAATTTTCAATGATGGTTGGGTCTAACCCTGTCATTTTAGTGTATGACCAAGAAAACACATCCCGATATTCCTGGAAGAGGGCTTAGTATGCGACAATTTATTCTGGGGAGAATGCTACCCCTAGAGTGTTTTCTTCCACTATACTGGGCTTGATCAAAATGTCGATCTTGATGGTGGGTGAGATATTGGCCATGTTACCTTATTCAAATGCATCAGGTGTGGGTATTGGGTTCTTGAACTAGTCTACATGGCCATACAGAATGGAATATATAGCTTTGATGGAACATATAGGGGTGTCTTTCAGTGTCTGAATGACGTTGTGCACCAAAAAGAGGGATGGATGATGAAAATAATGCCATGCATAGTTGGGTGTGATTAGGACTTCTAAAATGTATTCATCGAACTGAAAGGTGATGGATTACATGGAGTCTATAACCGACGAGAGTGGTGTGTTGAGATTCATGGGGGTAGTTGATGAAGGTTGGATCTTATCATTTGTCCCTGAGGTAGATAGCCCCACGGGAGGGGAGTGGGGATAGTTGGTTGATGTCATAAACCAAATATCCATATATGAACTAGATTTACTGTGGTAGGGAGGAGGGGGGATCTCGTAAACTGGTGTTACANTGGGGGGAAGTACTTACATCCTGGTGGAATGGAAAGAGGGGTCAATGGATGGGATTCGATCCTACCCTGATTTCTTGGATGGTGATTATTCACAATCAGGTTCACCAAGGTTGGTATGATTGGTGGGAAAAGCGTGATGGATTCCCGCTGGCGGGCCTGTCCTTCGATGATGAGGGGGAATCAATATGTGTAATGATCAATCTAGTAACATAATGCACAAGGAAATCACATGTGATCATTTGGTGATGTAGAGATATATAGAATGTCAGTAACTGGTGGTACCAAGGATATGGTTTGGGATGATTTGGGTAATGTGGTTTGATGCATTGCTGCGAGGGTGTCCTGAAATTGAGGGAGGGCCAGGCAATGGTGCGTGTAATGGCCGTACTGAGAAAAAATGGTGCAAGCATGCTTGGTTCTCAAACTGAGAGGTTTGGAGGAAGAAGGTTTCAGGGAGGTTAGTGGGGTGACTGGTGTAGGTAAGAGTGGAGTACTCACAATTTTGGGAATGAGATTTCGTAGCTCGGGTAAGGTGGGGAAAATATTGGTGGGGTGTCCAACGATGATGCATAATGCACATGGGGGTGGTATGCATGGGGTGGAAGGGGGGAGATATTATTTCTTCTTTCATGTACCAATTTAGGTTATGGTTTTTCCCCTATGGTGTGTATCCTGGTTACTAATGGTGGTATTAATGCCCCCAACTGTGTGCCCAGTTGGATGAGTGGGTGGACCTGCCACTTGCGGCGGTAACGGGACCGCATGTTGAGGTTGTAGTGACAATCCTGGTACCATGGATGGGGGTTACAAATACCATATAGGGATGGTGATGACCATATTAGGTAAGATGAGGATAGTAGAAACTTGGTAGGATGTTACTCCTAGGGGAGGGTAAAAGAAGGGTATTTGGGTGATAGGATGTGGGACTGTTTTCCAAATGGGGATTTGACCCACAAGTGGTGGATTCTAAAATGTTCTGTTTTGAGGAGTATATATGGGAAGTTTGTTGGGAAGTATCGGGGTTGGCTGGGAAGGAGTGGAGGTGGAGTCTGATGAGTTCTCGATGGATGGGGGGTCTGGTATCTCAAATCCATCGTTCGTGAAAATGCACACAACGACGGTGGTGGGGTCTGGGAAGCCTTGGCATGTACCAATCCAATATGAATCTTGAAATATCCTTGGTTTGACATATACCATTGGGACAAGGTTGACACTCGAGCAAATGAGTGGAATGATGTTATCAATGTGTCCTGATTGGTTGGGTTCATGGTGGGTCAATTGATCAATGGTGATGATTTTCCCATTACAAGGGAATATAATGGTGCAGAAAATCGAGGAAGCTACAAATTTCATGGCATACATGTAGCTTCGTCCAAACAAGATATTATAGTTCAATTGAGCATCAATGACTTCTATGTCGATTAGAATTGTTTTTCCCCCTAGCTCGACTAGTACGATCTGATGAAATCCTTCTGGTTGGGATGGGTAACCATCCTAAGCTCAAATCATAATGGTGGAGGGGATCAACTTAGGTGAACCAAGTTGCTGCCACACTAATTTGGACATGACACACGTGGATGCTCCTTCATCTATGATGCAACGATGGACGATGATATTTCAGATTTTGACAGGAATCTAGAATGCAACTAACAATGGGAGTCATGGGTCTTACCTATCTAAATTGAATGTGATTAGACGAGTGTCTGCATGATCTACTTCCCCCAACTACGAGAGTAAGGATTTTCATTGGGAAGGGCATGTTTGAAGGACTTCCATCACTGACATGGAAACGGGTGATTGAGCTATATAATCAATAATACTATAACTATAGGTGGCTTGAGTATGCATATTATTCACATTCCTACACAAGGATGAGTGGGGCATGTAAGCGATGGCTTGAGTGTTAGGATGAGGGATCATCAATAGTTGTCTGGTTGGTGGTTGGGGAGCATCAAGGGTGTAACGTATTAGCGACTGTGAGTTTGTAAGAGGATTTTCTCTTATGTGGTGAGGAGGATAATCCAATCGGTGGTGTTTTTTGGGTGGGGTTGTTTAGGTGGAGGGAACCTCCCTTGTGGGTTTGGTGTTGGTCCCTCTCTAGTTGAGTATTAATAACTACTTGATGTGGGATAGGATTTTTTAATAACGTCGGTGGTGGTGGTGGCATATAAGTGGGAGGTCCCTGAGGTAGACCTTGAGGGTTAGGATCCTGCTGAGGATTCATGGTGTCCTTCATTCACTTGTAGTTGGTGATTTGAAGTAAATGGTGAGTGTAATGGACATATTTTCCACATAATGCGCAAGAGTAATTGGTGCGAAGGTTTTTATTTCGAACTTGTTGAGATTGGCCATTATTATTTCTCCCTTGAGGGTTTTGTCTAGGTTGGTGCTGGTTACCCCCAACTTTGGGGTTTTGTTGAGGGGTGTTCCCTCCTTGTACCTGGTTCCTATTCTTTCCTTTCTTTCGATTGTTGTTGGGTTGGTGGGGTGGATTGGCCATATTAAAATATTCAAAAGCTTAAACTTGTTGAAGAGGGGAAGGTTGGCTGAAGTTGACCCCCTCTTGCTATTTTCCATGTGGGGGTACAATAGGTTGAGGTGGACCTGAGAAGGGATAGTATGGGTTACCTTATGGGGGTCCATATGGGTTGTAAGAAGTGGAGGTGGCTCCTTTATTTTTAGGTGGATATGACATTGTAAGTGGAGGAACTAGTTGTGGAACAAGGATTGGTTGGGGAAGGGATGTGGGTAGATGGATACACATGGGGGGAAGAGGAGGTTCCATGAATGGTAGAGGNNNNGGGGGGGGGGGTAATATGGAGTTCCCCCATATGTTGGAAGGTATGGATTAGTTCCATATACGGGTAGCAACTGTGTGTGTGGTTGAATATGATCCATGGAGCCAATCAACCCATCGATAGTGTCCAATGTTTGAGGTTTGTTTTGAGCGAAGGGAAAAGAATAAGGAGAATATGGAAGGACTGTGTATAGGTACCTTGATTAGGAGTAGATAAGGTGAAACTATTGTGCCCTGGTGATATCTTCATCTTCAGTGTGG
Source organism: Picea engelmannii (assembly GCA_009831015.1). Lineage (NCBI taxonomy): Eukaryota > Viridiplantae > Streptophyta > Pinopsida > Pinales > Pinaceae > Picea > Picea engelmannii. The sequence goes on from ML782430.1 coordinate 75,733, forward strand.
GGGAGGGATGTAGCCACATCTTTGGCAAGGATAGGAATGACCGATCAAAGAAACCAATATAGCCTTTGTTGTGAGGTGGTGTCTTCTTTACAAAGGTTTCTATGTCTACGCCATTTATCGATATGGTCGAAAATGTGAGTGATGGTGTTTTGTTTTCATTCTGACAGGATTTCAGAGGTCGTATCGTGATGGATAGTGTTATCACTTCATAAATCTGTTCAACTAATAAACATACTACGAAGGTAACTTTTTCAACCAACTTTGAGACCCGAAGCTAGCCTTTGGGATTTGTGGAGGGCTCTCTCGAGAGACATTGTCTCCGCGTGGGATATGGCTTTAAAACTGTGGCTAGATTTAACACTGTCGAATAATAAGTTCCGTTTATATTGGCACAATAAAATAAGACCTTGGGCTATGGAGTCGATTCGTGAAAACAATAGAGACAAATGACCCAATGAATGAACTTGAGAGGATAAGGCTAAGCGAGCAACAATCTTCAGTGAAAAATCGTAATGTGTAGTGAGGGGAAAAAACAGGAAGTAACTCGGAGCACCGATGTGGATGAATTTAGAGTTAAATTTTAGAAGAATTTTTTTTTGTCTAAATGGCACGAACAAGGGGCGTTGCGCAACAAATCCACAGGTTCAAAAATTTGTTCCAAATTAGACAAAAAAATATATGAATAAAGATAACAGGAAGCATGTACGCAAAGAAAGGAAAACAATACATCCAACTACTACAATTAGAATCTTTTCATCAAAGTTACAGGACCTTTGCATTAAGTTTTGGTCGAACTCAAATTACACACAATAGTTACTATCTATAATAATTGTTGGCATAAGGGTATACCTAGGGTTCAATGTTACAATAACGCACCAAAAAAACCCTAACTACCGACCCTTTCGACAACAACTGCGAAGCAGATGAAATCTCACCCAAGGTAGAGTCAGGGGTGGTTGCAGGACTCAGGTGTCTGCAACCTTCGTTGGGACACAAATATGTGATTCTAATACTTAATAAAGCACTTAGCACCATCAGTTCCTCAATATGCAATCAACATCTACTTCACCAATAAAACAGGGCTTCACAACATTCACACTGATATAACGTATTTAGGCACTTAGCATAAACAGAGAGGTAGATCTAGCAGATCAAGAACTAAGCACATTCATGTGGATCAGATCTAAAATTCTCACATTTCATTAGCACTAAGCATAAGTAGATCTATCTAATCATCTCAAAGAACTTAGAAAAAGAAGACATAAACACATTAAGACAAGCACAAAGAAAGATAACATAGTTTTTACGTGGTTCACCCTCACCTTGGGGCTATGTCCACAAACTCTTCTTCTTTCTTGCCTTCAGTCAATCGGTTACAAGCACAAAGCCATAAAAACCCTTACTTCGCACATGACAAAAGATCTGCGCAGCTTGTTAGATCCTTCTTCCTTGCATTACAACACTAAGCCTTCCACAATCTATTACAAGGACCTACACTTAGCTCTGCAAGTCTCTTACGGTCATGCACAAAGCACTTACAGACTCTTCTTTCACTTAGCATACATTCACATCACATAGATGCACTATTCCACTACTTCTTACATTGCCTAGCCTTCTATTTATACATACAAAATAGGCCTAAACATGGGTAAACCCATGGGCCAACATCCCATTCCCGTTACATATTCCCAAAAACCCAAATAGGACCCAAAATTGGGCCAAGATCCCTTGATCTCCACTTCATCTTGCACTCCTCCTTCGACAGGCTGTCAAAGTCCCATAATAGGTCAATATGACCAAGAATCTTGCAAAACTTGGTCAAGGGCCAACATGCCCCCAACACTCACTTGTGACTCATCCCAAGTCACTTTGATATGACCAGTTCTACCTCGAATGCCTCGAGCTTGGCTTGAGCTGCTTCGACCTGCTGATGTGCAAGGACCTCTTGCTCATTGAACTCCTGGATCACTGCGTCATTCATGGGCACTTCTAGGCATTGTTCTGCTATGATGAAAACCTGTTTTATTTCTTCTCCTCAGCTTTCAACCTCTGTGAATAATTGGCATGCCTTATCTTGCACTGGTTGAAGCCGTTGAGTAACTTCCATCACTCATCTTTGAATCGTATGGATCTACTGCTGGGCGGTGCGTTGCTTTTGAGACCTATTCATTCTTTCCATGACCGACAAGGCCTTTAGATATTCCTGTAGTGTTTCTACATGCTACTTTTCTTCCTTGAGCTGCAAATCTAATGCCTGTAACTCTTGATTCTTGGTGAGGTTCTCGTATGTTTTAGCGTTGTGGTTACTCAACGGCTTGCACTCCAAGGAAAGAGATTTTATTCTGTCAACTGTGCTGCGAGAAGTTTCTTCCCTTTGGTCTCTTACATCTTGAGGGGTATCAGGAATAGTGCGGAGCTCCAAGTCTACTATGCACTGCTGGATTACTTCTTCAAGTTGTGCCACCTGCTGTGGAACTCACTCTTCGGCATTTACTTCTATGAATATCACAGAGATAAGTGTTTTTTGAACCATTTCCTTTACTTCGAGATTCTCTTCGAGCAATTGTTCCTTGATTTGTTGCAGTTGTGATTTTTCTTCATCCCACTTCACTTGCAGAGCAATCTTCTCCCGTTCTGCAGTACTGCATTGTTCTACAAGGTCTCCTTGTACTTGTGCCAAATTCTGGGTGGCTTGTTCTATTTCTTCCTGAGCTCATCAAAGGAGATCTTTGACTGTATCAGCGATGCAGTGGAGTTGAGCTGGCTCATTGCCAAGATTTGGTGTTCTTTTTGACATAGGTACAGTGGAGACTGCACGGATGGATTGTAGTTCCTGTTGCACTCCTCGGAGCTCGTCCTTAATCCATTGGAACACCTCCTCCTTCTTAGCTTCTTACTTATCTTCTATCTATAGCGAAACATAATTCAGGACTGATATGATGAAATTGAAGTCGTCGGAGGTGAGGATGGTCTGCATTTTGGTCATGGTTTCTTTCATTTTCTTCCGGGAGGAAGGTTTCGATAGGGAAACCTTCCTTTTCTTTGAGGGATCCTCCTCATCTCTAGGTGGTGTAACCTCTCCTTTCTTCTATTTAACTTGTGTTCCATCTATCTCTCCACCATATCCTCCTTTCTCTTTTGATATGGAAGTGGTCCTCACGGATGCACTGTCTAAATCATGGACCTCTTCGGTCTTCTTTATATTGCTAGGTCAAAGTGTATCGTGCAGTTCTTTTGGAATGTCAATTTCAGACATCTCTACAGGGTCGATTGGAATGAGGAGGTATGCCGACCAGTCCTTGGTGATTTCTTATAAGTCCTCCTTTGTCAGCTTGTAGTAAGACTGAAGTTGCTGCTTGTGCTCGTCAGTGCGCACTATAATATAAATGAAATGGTGGTCTGCACTGAATTTTATTAAAGGCCAAAATTGTAAATTCTAACCTTGTACAATATCTACTGCAAACTGATATTCAGAAAAGAACAGAAAAGATACAATGGAAAATACAAACATTACACAGAGATTTTTCACCTGGAAACCCAAACCGGGAAACCAGCATATATTATATTCATACATTGTGTTACATTGTTTACAATACAATATACATATAGGATCCAGTAGAATCCAAAACCCTAACCCATTGGCCTGGATTAGTCCAAATTCCTAATTCCTTTACCGGAAATAAAAAACCATTGGAAAAAAACCATGTGCCGAAAAACCACCTAAATATAATGTAGTCCCGAAAATGCGGTCCTGGAAAGTGTCGTCCCGGTGCGAAATTCTTTTTAGGGGGCACTGCCCCTGAACCTCTACACGGGGGGCTCCGCCCCCCTTCACCCCCCGAGGGGAGGCCTAGCGGCCCCCCCTCTAACCCCCCTGCATGCCCGGCGCAGACGCTCAGACACTACTACTCGTGCAAAGAATATAACACATACCCAACAAAAACCTGTGAAGAGTATTTGGCATGATGCGAGTTTTTGACTGGATGGATAACTTCAGCTGATTGTAATATGTGTGGAATACAAAATTTGACTACTATTGTTTGTTCATGTCACTGGAATACCATAGTGTACTGAACTTCGCAGCTAGAGGTTCAAAGGGCTCGATGTCTGGGAAGTTCGCACCTTCCGACATATCCCATGCGATGAAAGTAATTGGGATTAGGAGCCAACTGAAGTGGAACTCGTATCCTTGATATTGCGCTTACCTGCAGTCTAGTTCCAACTGGTTCACGAGGTACTTCACCCAATTCATTTGTAGGCTCTCCGCGCACTTCTCTACGAGGTTAACTACAAAACCAGTCACCTGGGTGGGTCGGTTCTTGCAGACTATCTTTCCTACGCTCAGTTGATAGGCTAGGAACATTGCACCACTTTGGATAGAAGCTACCTTGTATCCTCACGTTCCCTTTTTGACATCTTCATAGGTGTCCTTGATCCTTTTTGCTAGAGTTCGATCCATTGTTTTTTCGGGGTAGAAATCCCGAGGGTCAGGGCCTTGCATACTCAGTCCTATGATCTGATTGATCAATGTTGGATCCACTATGATATGATGGTTTAACCACAAGTATCTACCATGGTAACAATAAAACAACAGTTTGACGGATGCATTCACTTCTTGGTGTCTTCCGAAGTGTGGAATATTCATGATGTTGAGCAGTGTGGATTGCGCGAGGTTATGGGTCCATGAATGAGGGACGATCTTCGAATTCTTTCCTTTTTTCCTGGTTAGGTACTTGTGTGGGGAGAGCATGCTATAGAAATTATTTTTGCCGAGGTTGAAGTCGCTAAACTTCAATGCTGCTATCTTTTATTGATCTACGTGAAATGCACTTATCCCCTTCGGGAGGTATGCAGTGATCAATTTGCACTAAAAAAATCTGGGCACACTGTCTCGATTTATTTCACTACTCAGAGGTGGTATATATGCAAGTAAAATGCTTGGAATCAACTTATCATTTGCGAGATCATATCTGTGCTTGGTTCGCTTCTCATCTATTGGCCGTGATGGTCTGGATCGAGCAGTAGAGGGAGAGGCCGATAGTCCTCTCGTCGATGATGCTTGTAGACCGATAGATAATCCTCTCTCCGACATGACTCTTTCAGTCATCAAGTCGAGGATTACTCCTGTTACTCATTCTTCAAATACGGTGAGATTGTCAGACATACGCGCTTGGTATTAATAATATCAGGTTCAGGATTAACTCAGATACTGCACTAGAATAAACAACAAGAGGGCAATGATCACTGTATACAATTCACTTGGTCTGCGGGCTCACATTCTTGGTTATCAAAAGTGCTCTCCGTGCATGGAGTGATGGGATAAATAGGCAACTTGACAACGGTTCACTTGTAATGGGTATGAAGCCTCATTAACTCTTGTTCTATCCATTATGGTGCGTTCCAATGGTCCGGTGTCGAACTATTAATGATTTTTGACCCATTCAGAGCGGTAATCGAATGGATATATCGGTCCTAACGACTATATTGCTTCGCCATGGAGAAGTGTCATGTGTCATTGTTCTTATATTCGAACGAAGATCCCATTCTGCAAATTTTATGCCTGCGAAGTTCCCTTTGGAAACTTCTGTAACTTTTCAAAATTATCTCTCTTCTTACTTAGCTTTATATCCTTCCTCCCAGTGAGCTTCGTCTTGGTAGTCCTTTTTCCATTCTAATTCTTATCATCTTTGGACATAGTCACTGTGTGTTGTTGATATTTTTTCCTAGGATTCAGGATTAACACCTCTTCTTTATCTGAGGTATGTACCTCAGTCTTTTGTGAGTCTTCTAATGTTCTTGCAGATTTGACATGTGGGTCTCTATTGTTAAGTATCTTTGACCTATTCTCTTGTTCTTCAATCAAGTATGCAATCCTTCTAGTCATGAAATCTTTTAACTCTTGTTTATTTTGCTCTAAAACTTCTTCTACTTCTTTTCATCTGGCTTGATCCCTATCAATCCAAGGTTTTCCTAGTAACATAGTAAACATGGCACTGTCCTCAATAAATTTAATAATCTCAAAATCTTCTTCTGTCGAAGTTCCATTTGCATTCATAGGTATCTGAGCGAGCCTCCCACACAAGTTTACCAGTTTTCCTCTAAATAACCCTATTCCTCCTAATGAAGGAATCATAGCATGCCTCCCTATAGCTTTCCAAGTTCTCTCTGTCATGATATTCACCCGTGTTTCCTCATCTAGAGCTCAGTCAATGTCAAAGTCTCCCATTCTTTCTTCAATGCATTCCTTTTATTTAAATATCTCTGATAATCTAACATGTCGGTGTTCATTCAAGATTTCTTCCATATGTAGCAATAACTTCTATGATTCTTTATGGGGTTCTTCTATAGCCTTAGTTTCTGGATCTTCCTTAGGGTTTTCTTGTCTTATGTTCATACTTTCAAGATTAACAATCATTCTAGGGAAATCCAACACTTCATGGTGCATAGCTTTGCAACAAATCAAACCAAGTCTTCTCCCAGGGCATGCTTTAACAAGATGTCTCAGTTTCTTGCAGCTATAACAGAGGGTTAATCCTCTATTTATTTTAAATGATCCCCAACTTCTCATGTACTACATGCTAGGATCATAGGAACTAACCTGCAATAAATTATTTCTGGGATCCTACATCCATTCGTTAGTCCAAACATTCTTTCTATGCATCGGTATAACATATATTTCACTATTCTTATCAAATCTACTCATATCAATTCTTCTTTCATCTATTAATACCATAGTTTTTAATCTAGGACAGAATCTATCAAACATACCTAGATCCATACTCTAGAAAAAAAATTTTCCACTTATCTTACTTCTACAAAGCACAAAGCTGTCAGATCTAAAACTTTTCAATATTCTTACCTTTCTCAGAGCACCGATCTTACAGACCTTACCTCCTTTTAATAATAAATTCTCACTTTTACCTTCCTCAGGGCACAAAGATTCCAGATCTTACCTCTTTTCTTCAGATCAGATTTCTTTTCCTTAGCACAAAGCTTCTTAGGTCAAGTAGAATGCTATCCACTAGGGAAACATATCTACGCATAGAGATTTCACAATTTTAGGTCGGATCTTTGCACAAAGCTTCTTCTTTCTCAGTTCCCATCAATCACAGTTTTAGGTCCTGACAACAGAACCATTTGTTGGCATAGGGGTATACCCAGGGTTCAATTCTACAACAACGCACCAAAAAAACCCTAACTATTGACCCTTTTGACAACACCTACGAAGCAGATGAAGTCTCACCCAAGGTAGAGGTAGGGGTGGTGGTTGCAGGACTCACGTGTCTGCAACCTTAGATGGGACAGAGATATATGATTATAATACTTAATGAAGCACTTAACACTGTCAATTCCTCAATATGAAATAAAAATATAGTTCGCTAATAAAACAGGGCTTCGTAGCATTCACAGTGATATAACATATTTAAGCACTTAGCATAAACAAAGAGGTAGATCTAGCGAATCAAGCACTAAGTACATTCATGTGGATCAGATCTAACATTCTCACATGTCATTAGCACTAAGTATAAACATATCTATTTAATCATCTCAAATCACTTAGAAAAAGAATACATAAACATATTAAGACAAACACAAATCAAGATAACACAATTTTTATGTGGTTCACCCCCACCCTAGGGCTACATCCACCAACTCTTCTTCTTTATTGTCTTTAGTCAATCAGTTATAAGAACAAAGCTATAAAAAACCTTACTTCACATAGGATAGAATATCTTTTCATCTTTTTAGATCCTTCTTCCTTGCGTTACAACACTCAGCCCTCCACAATCTGTTACAAGGACCTCCACTTAGCTCTGCAAGTCTCTTACAGTCATTCACAAAGGACTTACAGACTCTTCTTGCACTTAGCATAAATTCACATCACATATATCCACTATTCCACTACTTCTTACATTGCCTAGCCTTCTATTTATACATACAAAATAGGCCTAAACATGGGTAAACCCATGGGCCGACATCCCATTCCCTTTAGATATTTCCAAAAACCCAAAAAGGACCCAAAAGTGGGCTGAGATCCCTTGATCTCCGCTTCATCTTGCGCTCCTTTGACACGCTGTCAAAGTCCCAAAACAGGTCACTATGACCAAGAATCTCCCATAACTTGGTCAAGGGCTAACACTAATTTTTGCCAACAAACCTGGCTTACATCGAAAATATCAAATATATAAATGAGGGTGTCTCTTGGGCTACTCTACTCTTCTAACTTCTACCTCTACAAACTAGGAAACTCACTGTTCTGCATTACAAAAAATCTTCATATGAGGTTTTCCAAAAATATACAAGAAATACATTTGGCTACATCATGATTGTTTGTAATCCATCATGGGGATTCGATTATCGATCAGGTATCATCATGGGGAATGATGTGTCAATGCTTTCCTTCAACCAAATATCTGGGTGGACAAGTGTTTTTTAGAGTCTCACTGTCTACTGTAACAACTTTGATTTCCTACCGCACGCTCATTTGCTAGGGGAAGTGTGTGCAACAAGTGGTTGTATACAGTCACGACTATTATTTAAAATGAAAAAATTTCTTGGGCGATGTCTCCTTCAAAATTGTCAAGATTTTCCTTCCGTTTGTGAATACTAGAACGAACTCGGATAATCTTGTTTCCTCTGCTCGTTAGCGAGAACTGTGGGAGCTATCTCTTCAGCCGCTTCACATTCTCTCGAGTGTTTGGAATAAATTTATTTCGATAGCTGGTGTGCTTCGCAAAACTGTACAATCGTATCTTGTGCCTTTTTGAGTTGTATTTTGAGACACATCATGTTCCCTTCACGACCTTGTGTTGCTGATGCTTCTGTGGTCTTTGTTGCCAACTTTTGTCTCAGCTCCCTATTTTCTTGGTATAGTTTGATGATGGCTAGCTTCGCTTGCTTCACCTACTAAGATGTCTCTTGATAATTTGTCCCTACGACATCCATCCTCCTCATTCTGCTCTCACTTTCTTGACTGGTACCTTCCAGAGGCTCCAGGCAGACAACACGCATAAGTAATTGTTCAACGATTGGTCATGCGCACGACTCATCTAAGACTCGAGTTTCCCCAACTTCCTTGTTATTCCTTGCTCTGCCCCTTCTCCGAGGTATCTGATGTTGGGGAGACCGGGCTTCCACTATCCTTCCTTCCTGCGCAGTTCTTTGCACTCCAAGTTCTACGCTGTGTGATGTCGTCATTCCTGTGGGTAAAGGAAAAATCCTTTTTTTATAGTTGGGGATGCATGTTGTGAGTGAGAACAAATCCCAATCATTTTGGGGCTCGGGTATGGTGATACTACCACTACATGTACCCTTCTTCATGTTATAAGAGGTCTCCATGGTGCGATCGATATCTGTCTTTCGCACAGTATATCGAGCAGATGCCCAAGATGGAGAATTCAATTGATCTGGGCCTACGAGAAAACTTATAGACAGAGCCTAAATCTGATTTCACAAACAAAATGGTTTTAGAACCTCTGGGACTTATAACAGATTGGGCAGAAGGAATAATCATGCCAAATAACACTAAATTCACGGCGACTAGATGTTTCAAATCAAACCACAGATTTTCCATAACACACCCTTGCGTATAAGGTACATGCAATAAGGGTTGGAGGGCATACGTGATGCGAAGACCGCAATTTTTCATTCCTTCGACCTTCATGATGAACTGATAATAGTTACAAAACCTACTGACGCGACCTCCATTAACTACTTGACTCGACCTGGGGCACGTATAGACTAACTTTGACAGGACCCAAATTTCTTGGAACAACATACTCATACCATTCAGGTATGTTTCAACTCTAACATCCCTTCCTGTTTCCAAGGGCCAACCGACCACTTGTTGACTTCGACCCCCTCATTTCTACATACCTAACTTCACGTGTTTTGACACATGGACTATAACTCAATTGAAAACTGACTCTAATTGAAAGGAAAATGGAGGTGCTAACAACTGGCTCCAATGGAGATGCTATCCTCCCTACGAGATAGAAAAGAACAATAGACTAGGTGCCTGACCATTGGTCCTTATTTCAACTCTTCGACACTGCAATATGAAAAATAGGACGCAGCCTAAACCTGTCGACGCAGTTTCTAAAAGACTTAGCATAAATCTTAGGGCCTTCACTTTGGGCTTCAATTTTCTGCTGACCTACCGACTTGACACAAAAATAAAATGACTATTTACAATGACAAATGACTTAAAAGGAATTTATTTCATCAGATCATTTTTGAGGAACCTGTCGTTTATAGGCCCCCAACCAATTTACTCCCCATTCAGTTCTTCCAAAAAATAAGCATTATTTCCACGATGTGCACTGATTCTGAATGGACCCATCCATAGATTATCGAAATTTCCTTTCTTTCCTTTGTCCTCATTTCTTGCGTCCCATCTCAACACAATATCACCGAACCAAAAATCCTCTGGCTTGGAATTCTTATCAAAGGATTTCTTTATATTTTCCTGGTGGAGCTGTGACTGATTGTACACCTGTTACCTCATCTTCTATGTGTGAACCAACTGATTTATTCTTCTCTTCACGTCATTTGGCTCAGCCTCCTACTCTTGCAACAATTTTTTGATGGGAAACCCCAGTGTAGTATGGAAAATTGCATCTACACCGTATATAATCTGGAAAGGTGACGTTGAGATGGACTTCTTGGTGGTAACTCGATGTTCCCATAATGCATAGATAAGATTTTTATGCCAAGATTTCTTATTGTCCTGCAGGAGCCGTTTGATGATCCTGGTTAGGATTTTATTTGAGGATTCTTCTAACCCGTTTCCTTGTGGGTAGTACGTCGTAGAATGCCCCAGGGTTATATTGTAATCCTAACAAAAATTTTCCATCCTCTTAGACTTGAATGCGGTCGCGTTGTCTGTTATGATCTTGATGGGACACCCGAATCTTGATAAGATGTTTTTCTCTAGAAATTGGATGATGATTGCATCAGTATCTTTCTTAGTGGGGATCACTTCTATCCATTTTGTGAAGTATTCGGTGCTTGTGAGTATCCATTTGTGTTTCTTCGAGGATGGTAGATTTATTTCCCCTATGAAATCCAAACCCCATTGCATGAATGGTGCTTTGACTGAGATCGACTTTAGTGGCAGGGGCTACAAATTTCTTCTCCTGTTGTTACACATTATTTTCTTCATCCCTGTGACCATTAATGATGTAAAATTGTCTGTAGTCTTCAGAGGGGTCAGTGGCCTGAGTTCCTGAAGAAATAAGGAAGAAGAAATTTTCCTGATAAAAGAAGTAGCATTTTCCTTTATGAAAACCCTATTAAATATGATTTTCACATGCTGCACTATGGCTAGGGTGTGAGAATGCATAATTTTCGCAGGTTGCACCATAGCTGGGTTGTGAGAGGTTCATAGGTTTCTCTATAGGTAGGGTTCGAGAATGATCATACGTGGGAAAAAAGTTCATCTTCTCGATGTTTCTATAAGGAGAAACTTCCATGGTGAGGTGGCATCCAAATGGTTTGGATCTTACTCACTTTCATGATTTAGTGGGATCATCCTAACCTCCTCACCTTATCCTCTTCGACTTATAAAAGGAGAGGAGCTCTCATGGAGAAGGGCTAAGTTGGATTTGGTTTGGAATTATTAGCTTGGTTGGAGTGTCTTTGAGTTTTTCCTTTGTCAAGATAGATTGTGAATATTATCAGATCTATGCTTTTAGAATTCTTGGAGTGGAAGTGTGTGGGGAACAAAGGATAGTTAGAAGGGACCTTACGACATCAAGGCCATGGTTGTAATATCTCTTTCACATTTAATATGATACAGTAATACGATTCTTTCCTATAAAGCTTTTTGTGTTTTATTGTATGATTCCTTGATAGCATACATAGGTTTATATTGAGTTCATGCTATTACTATCACTTTGGTTGGTTGCGTTCTTTTGCAGGATCATCACTGTATGAGTGTTGGAACGGAGGTAAGATGGATATAGCAAGAGGAAGTGGCGTTTAAATGGTATGTCACCTATCCCTCTTTAGTTAGTAAATTCAATATCTAAAACTTAAGGAAAGCATCATGTTCTGGTGTGTTTTGTTCTAGATCTAGGTGGATCTAGGGAGATCAGTTAGTGTCCGCACCTACCGATTTATCCGATAAAACCTGTCAAAAATATGATATTCATGGCAGCTGGAGACTTCTTTGTACACGTCTGTGAAAATTGTAGGGCAATAGTAACCTGCTCTTAGGATTTTGTGCGCGGTGGTTTTCCAATAATGGTGTGCCCCTTAGTCACCCTTGTGAAATTATTCTGTGGCTTGCTTTGCGTCACTTTCTAGCAAACAACTCAACAACATTCCCCAGGGATCTTTTCAGTAGAGTGAGTTATCCAGGATGCAGAACTTAACTTATTTAAGATTTAGAAATCACGCCTTGGTATTACTTACGCCCAGAGGGGCCTAGAGGTTCTTTAACACATAGATGAGGTCCTCATACCACAATAAATCAACAAACTCCTCAGACACCTGCATTGTCAATTCTTCCCGAGGACTTTCTGACAGATCAACAATGAAATTCATTACCACATTGTCGCAATATGACTGCGCCATTAGATTCCCGAGGCCCTGACCTTTAATTAGTTTCGTTGATTTAATTTCCAAGTCATATTCTAGCATGGCCGCTATCCACTTACCCCTCCTTCCTTCATGGTCGAGCTGAGTCAGGATATACTTTATTGAGTTTCTAGGCAGATAAGCAATGACATGGGAATGCAATATGTACATTTTGAACTCCTTCAAGGCTTTCACTAAGGCATATGCTTGTTTTTCCATAACGTCGTACCTTAGAGGAGCATACCACAACGTCCTGTTAAAGTAAGCTATGGGATTCTCAAAGTTTTTCTCATCTTTCTGCAACAACAAGACGACAATCGTATGCTCTGATGCTAATGAAAACAATATGAAATATTTCATGAAGTCTAGACTGACTATCACAGGAGCTCTAGTCAGCGCCACCTTGATATCTTCGAAATATTTCCTAGCTTACGGATTCCACTTGATCTCATTCCCCTTCTTGAGCATTCAAGTTATGTGCTTTATAATTTTTTCTAGATTTGGGATGAATCTTCTCAAGAAGTTTACCTTTCCTAGGAAGGATTGCACTTCCTTCTTTTTGCATGGAGTGCCGTTTTTTAGGATACCGTCAACCCTGCTGGGATATATCTTGATGCCTTCTTTGGAGATAATATGCCACAACAACTTCCCTTATTCCACCCTGAAATGTGATTTCTTTGGATTTAGTGATATGCCGAACTTCCTGCATTTCTGGAAAACTTTCTTCATATGCTTGAGGTTTTGTTCATTGGAGGCAGAGTATACATTGATGTCGTCAAGATAGATCACAATGAACTTATCCTTTTTGTCATCAAACACGATGTCCATTTTCCTTTGGAAAGGGGCTCCAACATTCATCAGGTCAAAATCCATCTTGGCGTACATGAACGTTCCCCATGGAGTTGTGAAAGTTGTTTTTTCTCTGTCATCTAGGTGGACCATGATTTGATTATACCCTGAAAAACCATCCAACATGGACATCTTCTGGGACCCCACTACCTTTTGTAGGATATATTACATTTTAGGGAGAGGGTAGTGATCCTTGAGGGACACTTTGTTTAGATTTCAAAAGTCTACACATAGTCTTATATCACCTCTCTTCTTTCTTACACGCACCAAATTAGCTACCCATTTCGAGAACCGCAAAGAAACGATAATCTTAACGTTGAAAAGTTTATTTAACTCTTTTTCGATCAACGACAATAGTAGGGGATTTATCCATCTCATCTTCTGTTTGAAAGGTTTCTGATCCTCTTTGAGAGGGATAACATGCTGGATCACTTTATTGTCATACACCTTCAAATCATCATAGCTCCACACGAAAATGTCCAAGAAATCCTTCATGAGCTTGACGTAGTCTTGCTGGACCTATGGATTGAGCGTTTTCAATAATTTTATCATTTTTGGGTTATCCTTAGTCCCAATGTTGCAGTCTTCCATGTCCTCTTCACTTGCAGTGATATTGGGATTTTTAGCCACGTCATTTTCGTCAAACAACTTTTCCAGCGGCACTAACACCTTTGAAATCATGTTATTTCTTAGTTGTATTATGTCCCTTCCCATGATCTGGTTCTAGAAAGGGTCATCATTACTCTGCGCATCCACGATCCCATATTCGACACAACAACATTCATCATCTATGTTTATGTTAGAAAACTCATTGCTCATATGAAGAAATCTTCTACCTACTTGTCGTCCTCAAACACCTATCAATGTTTGATATTATCAGGCACTGTCATCCCATGTTTGAATTCAATATCGTATTTTTTGTTTGGGAAGATGGGTATTTTATAATCTGAGGCCGAGGTGGACAACGCATCAATGATATGATTTTTCTCCCTTGGGATAGAATATAGGTCATACTTTGAAAATTTCTCGAGGAGGTCTAATGCCAAGTTCCTGTATGCTCTTAGCCTAGGGTGATTTGTCTGATATATGCCTTTAACCTAGTTTATGACCAGTTTAGAGTCTCTGCACACTTCTATCCTCTTTGCACCTAATTATTTCAACACCTTTAGGCCCAGAATCAGTGCCTCATACTCATCCATGTTGTTTGTGCATTCGAACACGAGCTTATATGAGCACAACTTTGTGCCCACCTCAGGGGGGCTTACCCATACATTGTTCTCATCCCCTTCTTTGTTGACCGTGCCGTCGAAACTCATGTTCCACATCCTGTTTTCCATGCAGTCTTTTTGGTCGACACACTCTGTTGCTTCCCATGCGATTTTCTTATCGGCTGCCATGATGGTTGTCAATTCTTCCTCTTCAAAACTCATGCCATTGTAGAATATAAAAGAACCAACCTCAATGTCGATGGAAAATATTGGGTGGTTGTTTGGCTACTTTTTGTTTCTTACCATGTATTTCAACAAAATTTCTTTGTATAACCGCCTATCCTAACAAAAAATGGGAATGATGGTGTATGACATAGCCATTTGCAAGGTCCCCTTTAGCTTCACAACCCACGATCTAGAAATCAACATGAAAAACTTATGGGGTGTGTCCACCACGACCACATCCATAACCATATTCTTCGAAGTGATTTGGGCCAAGGACACGACCAAGTCCTTGATGAGACCCAAGCATTTGAATTTCCTCGAATCAAAAGAGAAAAGGTCCTTGTAGGGCCTAGTGATATCCAAAACCAATTCATCCATGATCTTGTTTGGCATGAGGTTGTGTGATGCGCAGAAATATAGCATGGCATTATGCAAGGTCATTTTTTGAACCTTCAGATTGACGTAGAATGGAGACACATCATCAGTATCCCTTATCTCCTCAATGCACGGACCAAACAAAATATCAGGGTTATCATCTTGGAAATTCAAAGTATTGGGGGTCCCTCTCATCTTCATCATTTTAATAATTTTCTCCCGGTACTTGCTCTTTATGATAAGTTCGTTAAATGGGACAAAGATTTTGATTTTATCCATTTCGTTCTCAAAGTTAAAAGGGGGACAAACTTTCTGTACCTCTTTTCTTCTCACTTCTCATCTTGCTTCCAGAGTTTTCTTTGGGGCCTCCTCCCTTGACTTTGTATTCTCCATTGCATCCTTGGTTGCGCTGTCTAGCCTCAGTCAACTTTTGGAAGGGGTGTCCACCGAAGGTTTCCTTACGAGTTTCGTCTGCTGAGGCTTAGTATTTGTTTCTTTTATCCTGAGGTTATATTTCTTCTGAAACTGCATGATGGAATTCTGATAAACCTTTCCAAACTCTTTTGTTTCCTAGGACAATGCATCATTAGTTTCCCCGATCCATGCATTGTCTGTTTCCAACATCAAATCATCATTTTGGCTCATGTATCAATCGTGTTCTCTCTTTGTCAAAAACACGTGTAGGTTTTTTTCGTCGCAACAATGCATTTGTTCTTCAAACATATGATCGAAGTCTTTGTCCACATAGTTGTTTTGGAATGGAGGCCTTGTCTGCTGGTTGCCTTGATATCTCTTCTTCGACTATATGATCTAGGGAACTTGACCCCTTCTAAGGTTCTGATTCCTGGGCTGGGGGTCATGCTTTTCTCGGGCAATGGGTCAGTTTCCCATAGACATTTTATCCATCAACTTTTCCATGGTTCTCATCATTAAGTCAAATTTATCGTCTGCGGATCTTGACATCGATGGCTGCACATCTCCCTGGAGATTCTTATTGCCTCTGTTCAATCTTTGTTTAATATTCCCCGATGCCATCATGTTTATCTCAACTTTGATCACATTACTCATTATCGCGTCTAGGTTTGTTGATCTTATTTCTCTCAACAACAAGGCGAAGTCGTTGTCGAAAGAGTTGGCGTATCGCAACTGCATAGCCCCGGGAGGTGGCTAGACTTTTGCAGGAATCGAGTTGTATACCTTCATGAAGTGGGATGATAATTCTTGCACTGTCTCCTCCGATGCCTTCTTCATGTTATTGTAGTGTGTTAACAACTACAAGGGGTTCTTTTTGTCTCCCCATCTCGTAATAAAGGTCATTTTGAGTGCGATGAATTATTGAATAATTGTTGGTCGTATGGATTTGAACCATTTCCTCACCTCCCCTGCAAATATCTATCCAAACAACCTCATTTTCATTTCTGATAGTCTACCTCTTCCAGGTCGATGAAATCATTGAACCAATCCAAATGCTTCTGGGGTGAAAAATTCCCTTCAGCATCGTAGAGATTAATTCTCTGTTTGTAATTTTGGGGTAGATCATGGAGCTGGGATTTCAGAATGAGGGCGGAAAATGTGGCGACCATGGCTCTAAGATGGTTGGGGGTTTGAGGGATATTGTTAGACACTAGGGCTTGGAATCTCTTCTGGTCGAAAACTACCTCGTCCAAGCTAGTTTTCGACTTAGACCTGAAAAGGGTTTGTTCAAAGAATGTGTCAAACTCAAGTTCATCGATGCTTTGCATGCCATCTTTCGGTAAGGACAAACTTATGTCTAGGTAATAGAACGGGTCTGGTGCTTGCTCTCTAGTCCTATGCGTAATTTTCTCAGGGTCCTGCACAGGCTCTACAGGGTTTGGGTCAGGATTTTCTTTGGTATAGATCGTCTTTGGAGCCAGGGCTCCTGAACTATGCTAGTTGGAGCTAATGGTCCATTTGATTGGAGTCGCCAGGGCAAAGGTTTCAACCGGTATAGATGTTTCTCCCTCTATTACCCTCAGGGGTTAAACTACAATGTTAATCATTCTCTCAGGGAAAATTTATTCAATTTCATCCCTGGAAGTGACGCCATAATGTTAGCACTCCGTAAATCTTTTCGACTGATAAAAAAACGATGAAGGTAAATTTTGCAACCAACTTTGAGACCCGAAACTAGCCTTTCGGATATGGAGATGTGTCTGTCAGAAGACACCATCTCCGCGCAGAATATGGCTTTAAATCTGTGGCTAGATTTAACACTGTCAGATAATAAGTTTTGGTTATATTAGCCCAATAAAATAATACCTTAGGATATGGAGTCAATTTGAGAAAACAACAAAGACAAATGAATCGGTGACTGAACTTGAGAGGATAAGGCTAAGTGAGCAATAGTCTTCAAGAAAAATCATAATGTGTGGCGAGGGGAAAACACAAGAAGTAACTTGGAGCACCACTATGGATAAATTTAGAGTTAACTTTTAGAAGAAAAACATTTTGTTTAAATGGCGTGAATAAGGGGTGTTGCATAATGAATCCATAGGTTCGAAAACTTGTTCTAAATTAGACAAAAAAAAATATGAATAAAGATAACAGGAAACACGTACGCAAAGAAAGGAAAATAATACATCCAACTGCTACAATTAGAATCTTTTCATCAAAGTTACAGGACCTTTGCATTAAGTTTCAGTCGAACTCAAATTACACACAGTAGTTACTGTCTATACTAATTTTTTCCAACCAACCTGGCTTACATCAAAAAGATAAAATATATAAATGAGGGTGCCGCTTGGGATACCTTACTCTTCTAACTACTATCTCTACAAACTAGGAAACTATATGTTCTGCATTAAAAAAAATCTTCGCATGACGTTTTCCAAAAATAGACAACAAATACATATGGCTACATCATGATTGTTTGTAATCCGTCACGGGGATTCGGTTATCAATCAGGTATTGTCATGGGGAATGATGTGTCAATGATTTCCTTCAACCAGATATCTGGGCATGACAAGTATTTGTCAGAGTCCCTCTATCTACTATAACGACTTTGATTTCTTTCCACACGCTCATTTGCTGGGGGAAAGTCTATGGCAAGTGGTTGTAGACAGTCATGGTCGTTATTTAAAATGACAAAATTTATTGGGTGATGTATCCTTCAAAATTGTCAAGATTTGCCTTCCGTTTGTGAATATAGGAATGAACTTGGCTAATCTTGTTTCTTCTGCTCGCTGGAAAGAGCTGCGCAAGCTATCTCTTCGACCACTTTACATTCTTTGGAGTGCTTGAAATATTTGACATGGAAATAGGTGATTGAGAAATATCATCAATAATACTGTAGCTATGGGTGGCCTGAGTATCCATATTATGCACATTCCCGCGCAAGCGTGAGTGGGGCATGCAGGCAATGGATTGAGTGTTAGGACAAGGTATCATCAAGGGTTGTCTAGTTGGTGGCTAGGGACCATATGAAGTGGTGGGTAATGGATCAGGGGGTGTAACGCATTAGCGACTGCATGTTTTTAAGAGTATTTTATCTTCAATGGTGAGGAGGATACTCCAGTCGTTGTTCTTCCCTGGGTGGGGCTGTTTAGGTGGAGGGAACTTCCCTTGGGGGTGTGGGTGTTGGGCCCCCTCTGGTTGAGTATTAATAACTCCTTCATGTGGGATAGAATTTTTTAATACCTTTAGTGGTGGTGGTGGCATGTAAGTGGGAGGTCCTTGAGGTGGACCTTGAGGGTTAAGAGATTTATGAGGATTCATGGTGTCCATCCATTTGTAGTTGGCGATTTGAGGGAAATGGTGAGTGTAATGGCCATATTTTCCACATAATGCACAAGGGTAATTGGTGCGAAGGTTGTTATTTCGAACTTGTCGAGGTTGGCCATTATTATTTCTCCCTTGAGGTTTTTGGTTGGGTTGGTGTTGGTTACCCTTAGATTTGGGGTTTTCTTGAGGGGGGTTCCCTCCTTGTCCCTAGATCCTATTATTTCCTTTCTTCTGGTCATTTTTGGGTTGGTGAGGTGGATTGGCCGTATTCAACTACTCAAAATATTGAACTTGTTGAAGAGGGGAAGGTTGGATGAAATTGACCCCCTCTTGGTGTTTTCCATGTGGGGGTACAACAGGTTGAGGTGGACCTCGGAAGGGATAGTATGGGTTACCTTGTGGCGGTCCATATGGGTTGTAAGAGTGGAGGTGGATCCATTATTACTAGGTGGATATGACATTGTAGGTGGACGAACTGGTTGTGGAACAGGGATTGGTTGGGGAAGGGATGTGGGTATATGGATACCCATGGGGGGAAGAGGAGGTTCCATGAATGGTGGAGGGGGTGGGGGGTGGGGAAGGGTAATATGGAGTTCCCCCATATGTTGGAAGGTATGGATTGGTTCCATATACGGGTAGAAACTGTGCGTGTGGTTGAACATGAGCCATGAATCCAATCAACACATCAATAATGTGCAATGTTCGAGGTTTGTTTTGACCGAAGGGAAAAGGATGAGGAGCATATGGAAGAAGTGTGTATAGGTACCTTGATTAGGAGTAGATAAGGTCAAACTATTTTTCCCTAGTGATTTCTTCATCTTTATTTTGTGGGAGGGCTGTAGCGACATCTTTGGAAAGGGTAGGAATGAGCGATCAGAGGAACCTACTACAATACATCCAACTACTACAATTATAATCTTTCATCAAAGTTACAAGACCTTTGCATTAAGTTTCGGTCGAACTCAAATTACACACAATAGTTACTGTCTATACTAATTTTTCCAACCAACCTAGCTTACATCGAAAAGATCAAATATATAAACGAGGGTTCTTCTTGGGATACCCTACTCTTCTAACTGCTATCTCTACAAACTAGGAAACTGACTATTTTGTGCTACAAAAACTCTTCGCATGACATTTTCCATAAATAGACAACAAATACATCTGGCTACATCATGATTGTTTGTAATCCGTCACGGGGATTCGGTTATCCATCAGGTATCATCATGGGGAATAATGTGTCAATGTTTTCATTCAACCAGATATCTGGGTAGACAATTATTTTTCAGAGTCCCACTGTCTGCTATAATGACGCTGTCTGCTGGTACCTTCCAAAGGCTCCAAGACGAAAATGCACATAAGTAATTGTTTAGAGATTGGTCGTGCACGTGACTCATCTGAGACTCGAGTTTCTCGAGCTTCCTTGTTATTCCTTGGTCCGCCCCTTCTCTGAGGTATCTGATTTTGGGGAGACCAGGCTTCCACTGTCCTTCCTTCCTGCGTATTTCCTTCCACTCCAAGTTTTGTGTGGTGTGATGTCGCTGTTCCCGTGGGTAAAGGAAAAATCCCTTTTTTATCCTTGGGGATTCCTGTTGTGACTAAGAATGAATTCCAATCACTTTGGGGCTCGGGTCTGGTGATCCTGCAACGACCTGTACCCTTCTTCATGTTTTGTCTTTCGCATAGTATATCGGGCAGATGCCCACGATGGAGAATTCCATCGACTTGGGCCTATGAGAAAACTTACAGAAATATCCTGAATGTTATTTCATGAACAAAATAGGTGTAGAACCTCTGCGATTTATAATAGATCGGGTAAAAGAAAGAATCATGCCAAAGAACATTGAATTAATGGAGACTAGATGTTTCGAATCGAAGCACGTGTTTTCCATAACACATCCCTACGTACAAGGTACATGTGATAAGGGCTGCAGGGCATACGTGATGCAAACACTGCTATTTTTCATTCCTTCGACCTTCATGATGAATTGATAACAGTTACATCACCTGCTAACTCTACCTCCATTAACTACTTGAATCGACCTGGGAAATGTAGAGACTAACTTTGACAAGACCGGACTTTTTGGGAACAACATACCCATACCATTCACTTATGTTTCGACTCTGACATACCTTCTCGCTTCCAAGGTCCAACTGGCCACTTGTTGACTTCAACCTCCTCATTGCTACGTACCTGACTACACGTGTTTTGACACATGGACTATAACTCGACTGAAAACCAACTCTAATTGAAAGGAAAATGGTGGAGCTAACAGATAGGAAGTTGAAAAAATGACAAGAATGCTTTGGCTAATGATTCAAAAGTTGAGTGGGCTCTAGAATTCTCTTCCACGTGCCATTTGGCTTATGTGATAGTGATGGTTCTCTGAAATAACTGTAGATGAAATAAATCTTCCATTATGCTATTGGAAGAACACCACAAGTGGAAGGACATGACATGGTTGGCGAAGTCCTCTACGATTTTTCCTTCAAACTTAGGGATGTATGAAGGTAGTTTTGTGGGCATATTCGTACAAGTGGGGTTGTGAAATATGGGATCATTTTTTAGTTTTTTTATATCATGGATATTGAGTGAAGCCAAAAATGGCATGATAGGAGTGGGTCCTACTATGTTATGGGAAGAAGTGGTTTCTTGAGAGATTGTAATTTGTGATAAAGTTTGGGCTCTGCCTCATTGTA
Organism: Picea engelmannii; assembly: GCA_009831015.1. Classification (NCBI taxonomy): domain Eukaryota; kingdom Viridiplantae; phylum Streptophyta; class Pinopsida; order Pinales; family Pinaceae; genus Picea; species Picea engelmannii. The sequence goes on from ML782430.1 coordinate 97,413, forward strand.
GTGGAGGGTTTGTTTGTGATTTTCTTGGGATATTGGTTCCAAGAAAAGTGGATCCTAGGAATTCTAATTCTAGTACCATAGTACTAATTTATGTATGTGATGGTACTACTGATGTTTCAGTGAAATTAGGAACAACGCATAAAATTGGGGGTAAGTTTCTCAATTGTCTAGAACAATGGCGATACTATGGTTCCCCTATGATTCTAACGTAAAAGTGGGCATGTGTAAACAGTGGTGAGGAATGATAGAAAAACTGTTTTCAAATTACTTTAAACAATGTATTCATAAAACTACATGTACTCAAGTGGTGAAAATCACACATCAAGACAATGTAAAAAGTGGTTTGGGATTTTTGTAACTCCTCATGGGGGAATAAAAATTAAATTACAAGTGCACATGTCCTATTTGACGTAATGTCCTTCCTCTCAAATAAATTTGGACCTCCAAAAAATCTCTCGATAGTGGGGCAAAAACCCACTTGAGGAGAAACTAGTGAAGGGACAAACAATCAGTTATAATGAGGGATGTGTTAGAAAAACAGGATCATGGAGAAATAAAATAAACAAATTCAGAAACAAAACAAATAAGATACAAAATACAATAGAGACACAGATTTATGTGGTTCACCTAGTGTGGGATATGTCCACTAGAGAAATTGCCAGGTCCTTCCTTTATTATTATCCAGCATATGAAGGGATATAACCTACAACAAACCCACTGTAACTTCCTCTTCTTTCTCTCACAGTCTCCTATCTCAGAATACAATATTTTCCATCAACCATAGCCGCAATACATTTCCCTCATAAAAGAGAGTTGCCTTCTAGGGAAAAAAACCCTAACATAATCTCTATCGTTAGATCTGCGACCTTATAATGAACTGTCCAGATTTACAATGAAATTACAATATACATTTACAAGGCAATTTTTCCTTCAGGGGGTTCTCCCCTGAACCCCCACTAGGGGCCCGCTTGCCCCCAGACCCCCCAGCCGGGGGGATATCCCCCCTAGACCCCGCAGAGGGGGTACGCCCCCTCTACACTCCCCTGCATGGAAGAGTGTACATACTTCTGGGGTGTAAATACTTCATGGGATATAAACACGGCTGGAAGTAAAATACCTCTAAATCAAGAAGATAATTAGGCTCCACAACCAATAATCTCCCACTTGGAGACTGATCTCAACAACTCCACCGCTGGTGTATATGATGGACTCTGAACCTTCTTGGACCTGGAAAATTTCTCATCTTCATATTCATTCTTGAAGACCAACTGAAACTGAGCAAGAACTTAATTTCTCCCTGGTTACTCCCTTTGTTAACATGTCTGCAAGATTCTAGCTAGTGTGTATCTTTTCCAACTTCAAATGTCCATCTTCCAAGGCAGGCCGTATGAAGTGGTACCTCAACTATATATTCTTAGTATTCGAATGGAAGGCTGAGTTCTTTGCAAGATGAATGGCACTCTCACTGTCACAGTACAACCTTCTATTCTCTTGTTTCTTTCCCAATTCCTCCATAAACGTCTGTAACCAAATCATCTCTTTACTAGCCTCTGTAGCAACAACATATTCTGCCTCTGTTGCTGAAAGTGAAACAACCTTTTGCAGTTTCAAAATCCAACTTACTGTTGTTCCACTTATAGTAAAAACATATCCTGTGGTGCTCCTCTTGCTGTCTTTATCACCTGCCATATCTGAATCAACATATCCATGTAGAAAAGTGTCTGAACCTCCAAAACATAATGCATGAGTAGTAGTACCTCTCAAATACCTGAGAATCCACTTTACTGCCTCCCAATGTTCTTTACTTGGA
>ML782430.1:100029-171740 GCA_009831015.1 Picea engelmannii
TATTTTCTTTATCAATATGGACAAATGCTTCACAACTGAAAGTTTTCAAAAAAGAATAGTTTACCTTTTTTCTTGTCCATTCCTCCTCTGGAATTCTACCATCCAAAGAGATTGAAGGTCCTCTATTTATTAAGTAAACAACATTATCTACAACATCTACCCAGAACTGTAAGGGAAAACCGACATGCAATCTCATACTCCTTGCACGCTCCATGATTGTCATGTTCATCCTTTTTGACACACCATTTTCTCATGGTGTTCGTGGAACTGTCTTCTCTTTACGAATCTTATGGTATGAACAATAATCATCAAACTCCTTGTTGCAATATTCACCTCCATTATCTGATCTGAGACACTTCAACTTATTTCCCGTCTCATTCTCAACCAAAGCTTTCCATTTCTTAAAAGTATCAAAAACATCATATTTTTGTCGAATGCAATAAACCCAAGTTTTTCTAGTTGCATCATAAATAAAAGTAACGTAATAACAAGAGCCACCAAGATATGATACCTGAGTTGGTCCCCATACATCTGTATGCACAAGCTCTAACCTTTCATTCTTCTTTTCTTTTTCGACTCTGAGAAATCTGACTCTCTTTTGTTTTCCATAAACACAATGCTCACAGAAGTCCAAATCAATTTGTTTAAGATCTGGCAACAAATTTATTTTGTGAAGTATATGAATACCCTTCTCACTCATGTGTCCAAGCCTATGATGCCACAGTGCTATATCCACTCCTGTAGAAGCTAAAGAGATAGAAGATTCAGTATTACCAATACATAAATACAATGTACCTACCTTCTCTCCTTTCACTATCACCAATGATCCTTTGATGACCTTCCATGTCTTATCTGTAAATATGCATATACAACCTTCACTTGCCAACTGCTCAGTTGAAATTAGATTTTTCCTTAAATCTGGAACATGTCTTACCTCTTTCAACAACCATTGGTTTCCATTGCGTTGCTTTATTTTTACCTTTCCCATTCCAACACTTTTTCATGGTGCATCATCACCCAAATGAACCTGTCCAAAATCACCTTGAACATAATCTAGAAAATGTTTCCTATGGGATGTGGCATGAAATGAAGCCCTTGAATCTACTACCCAAGAATCAAAATTATTATCTATAGAAAGAATCAAAGCATCTTGTAACACATTACCTGTTACATTTGCTTCCTGATTTCTCTCATGTTGTCCATCTCTTTGTTTCTTTGGAGCTCTGCAGTCTTTCTTCAGATGTCCTTTCTTCCCACAATTCCAACACTTTATCTTTCCAAGTCTGGATTTGGATCTTCCCTTCCTAGAATTCCCATGGTTCCCAAAACCCTTTCCTCTATCCTTTTGTCTTCCCCTATTCTCCATGTTCAATGCATTTCCTGATGTCTCACTTGTGCTTTTCCATCACCTTTCCTCACTAAGGATAACACCAACAACATCATCAAATTTTAAAGTAGTTGAACCAGAGACAGAGTTACTTACAACCATGACCAAGCCGTTCCAACTTTCTGGCAATGAGCACAAGATTAGAAGAGCTATGACCTCATCATCAAAGTACAATTTTACAGAACTTAGTTGATTAGTAACTTTATTAAAATCATTTAAATGATCTGCAACAGACCCACCTTCTGACATCTTCATATTAAATAATCTCTTCATTAAAAATACCTTATTGGATGCCGATGGTTTTTCATACAATTTGGCCAATGTTTCCATCAAACCCTTCGTTGTATTTTCTTTGGAAATATTGAAAGCCACCGACGCTACTAGGCTCAGCCGTATCGTTCCTAGAGCCTTTCTGTCAAGAATATCCCATTCTTCATCCTTCGTAGCTGCTGGCTTCTTTGCTATTCCACCCAATGGTAGGAATAGATCCTTTTGATATAAATAGTCTTCCATCTGACTATTCCATAACTGGTAGTTTTGGCCGTTAAATTTCTCGACCCTAAACTTTCCATCTTCCGACATTGCTCCCACTCGAACCAGGAACCCTCTTTTCCTGCGAGTTACCGTTCGCTCTGATACCAGTTGTTAGAAAAACAGGACCATGGAGCAATAAAATAAACAAATGCAGAAACAAAACAAAGAAGATACACAATACAATAGAGACACATATTTATGTGGTTCACCCAGTGTGGGCTACGTCCACCAGAGAAATTGCCAGGTCCTTCCTTTATTATTATCCAGCATTTGAAGGGATACAACCTACAACAAACCCACTGTAACTTCCTCTTCTTTATCTCATAGTCTCCTATCTCATAATACAATATTCTCCATCAACCATAGCCACAATACATTTCCCTCATAAAAGAGAGTTGCCTTCTAGGGAAAAAAACCCTAACATAATCTCTATCATTAGATCTGTGACCTTATAATGAACGATCCAGATTTACAATGAAATTACAATATACATTTACAAGGAAACTTTTCCTTTGGGGGATTCTCCCCCAACCCCCCATCAGGGGATGCTGCACCCGAACCCCTGTTGGGGGCCCTCTTTCCCCTAGACCCCCTAGTCGGGGGGATAGCCCCCCCGGACCCCACAGAGGGGGTACTCCCCCTCTGCACTCCCCCGCGTGGAAGAGTGTACATACTTCTAGGTTGTAAATACTTCATGGGGTATAAACATGAATGAAAGTAAAAAACCTCCGAATCAACAACATAATCAGGCTCCACAACCAACAGGATGAAGGGGGAATATCCCAAAAGTATTGGTGATATTTCCCAACAACCATTCAAAATATGACTAAGGTGCAATTTCACCTCACAACCGCCTCCTTGGGTAGATAAATCCTAAGTTTTGGCTACTAATTTATCTCCATCAAGAACAACATTTAGATTTTTGGCCTCAAATATTGGTCATAGGTTGGATACTTTCCAAGGGTTGGGTGACCCAAGGAGGCATGCAAAGAAAACATGGACCTCACCCTTCGACCCTTCACGAGTGTCTCCCTACCTTATGGTATAAGAATTCTTGAGTGGGAGGATTTTGGCACCCTTATTCACAACTTTATAAGTTTCAAATGAGAAATGATGATGGGGAGTTATTTGGATGCCTATCCCCAAAATAGTAACTTAGAATACCGAATTATTTTGTGTTCATCCTGTGGAGGTTAAAGAGTGGGTTGATTATGGTTTTTTTTAGAATGTGAAGGAGGGCTATGAAGTTGGGGTCATGGAACAAATTTATTCTTTATGATGGTCTGCATAAATAACCTTTACTAAACAAATGAAACCCACAAGAGTTTCAAGTATCTAGAAAAAAGGTTTTTGAATGTGTGAGAGTGTGTGCAAGGAGTGGTGATGGTGGAAAACGTTTTTAATAAATTAAATTCAATATTTTAGCATGGTGGAGATTGTGTGGTCTTTTACTTATTTTGTTTATATAATTAACTAAATTTGTTCAAAATGACCCTTGCAAATGAAAGGAAATCCTAAGATATCATGGTGGATATGATAATCCTTTCTTGGAACCTTTATCTTCCTAAGGAATTTTGTAATCTAGAAAAATTGAAACTAGCCCTAGATTGTGAACATGTGGGCATGTGTCGGCCCTTACAATTTCTTTAAAATCCTTAGGTGACTTACTCTAACAATTGAAAATGATCCTAGAATTGCATGCATGTGGGCATATGGGGCCTTACAACTCTTTTAAGATAAATTTTCAACAAGTAAGTTAAGATGATTGGCCTATTTCTAAAAGTGATTTGATTTACCAAGGGAGATGGAGACTTATCTAAGCAACCTGTTTTTATGATTTCCAATATTACACTAGGGTGCGAGGAAAGAGAATACTCCAAGATTAGTTTAGATGGTCTTCTAGTCCCAATTTAATGTGATGGATTTGTAAAAAAAATGAAAGATTTATTCTGAGATTCAAATGAAAAAAACCTTTTAAGCCATCGACATGGAAACCAATGAAATAAAATATATTGTGGTTCCTTTTAATTTCCCTAATTATCTATGTGTGATGTGGGTTTTATGTATGCAAGAATGAGATCTCAGCCTACTTTTGCTGGTTTTTAGAAAGTGCTAAAATAAAATCTAATCTACCAAGTGGAAGTGGGCAACTCAAGCCTTACAGTTTTGCAAATTTAATACAAGTGTGCGACAGAATATGAAACAATCGCACACAATGCACATGCCACGTGGTTGGAGAGTTCTAACAGAGCACAAATGTGCATTGAACACATGTTTGTTTGTCCCTAACCCATGTGCACATAGAGAAGTTGAAGGGACGAAAATTTTGAACAAATTGTCTTCCTGTGAGGTGAAATCCTACTCTTAAAGGGTTATATTAGGTTGGTTTTGATGCTTGAACATGTAAATAAGTAAGAAAGAACACTCTAACAACCTAATTAGGGAGAATTTTGATTCAAATCCCTAGTATGGTCGCCAATCTGTTGGGTTCCTTTTGTCACAAGGGTGAGCAAATGGAGGTCCCTTAACTATCTAGCTAGGCTATCCAAAAGGTACAACATAGAGTTAGTTGGTGAGTGGCTCAACTAACATAAATGAACAAGAAATAAACAGCAATGAAATAAATCTAAACCAAGCAATTAATAACTTGAAATGAATGCACTAAAAAAACACAAGAGATATATACCAAGTAAACTAATATTCGAATTGATACTCCTTGGATAAATATAGGAACTTATGAGTCCCCTTTTCCTCCTTAGGAAGGCTTTTGAGTCCCCAAGTACAAATTCTTCTTTCTACTATCAATGGATAACAAAGGAAAATGGTGAAGAAAAGAGTGATCAACTACTCAAGAGGAGAGAGTCCCAACACTTGCTATGGATTCCCAAAGCTTTCTAAGAGGAAGATGGCTTCCGAAAAATAAAAATGAGCAGCATAACAATACTCGAATTCTTCTCCTTTTTTGCATACAATGCCCCTTTATTTATAGGAGGGTGTCAAGCTCTTTTCAAACTACTTTCAAATGTGAATGGGAGGTCCTTGGACGTACTTCCCATCCTTTTTAGTGATCCCAAGGTGAAATTTGGGGCTGATTTGGGGTATAGGGGAGTTCCAATCCATCCCAAAAGTGGTTCAGGCCCGACAAAACTCATCAATGCGCCATTTATGTGTTCATGTGGGTCTTTCAACTATCAGTCACATACTCTACGCACTATGTGCATCGTACACCGTGTTATCCCGGACTGCTTTTGCTGAATTATGTGTGCGGATTTACATAACCACTTTATATATTTTTATGATTGTCTTGCCAAACTGAGGGTACTCCTTCCATAAGTATTGGTAGTATGTCATGTTTTTTTTAACTGTTTCTTCATCCATTTCCTACATTTGTGGTGAGCCATTTTCCGGTGATAAAACTAGTGTTCGTCAATCATATTTCCAAATATGCTCATTTTTGTGCTTTCTAACACCCATTCACCACATCCACAGTGGCTGAAATATTCATGGATAATATATTCAAGTTTCATGGCATGCCTAATTGTATTTTCTTTGACAGAGATCCCACTTTCACCAACAATTTTTGGTAAGAATATTTCAAGCTACAAAGCACTCAATTACATCTCATCACTGCTTACCACCCCCATACAAATGGATAGACTAAAGTTTTCAATGCATGTTTGGAAACATATTTGATGTGTTTTTCATCTGAGAGGGAAACTTGGTGGGTTCAGTGGTTACCCCTAGTTGAATGGTAGTACAACACATCTTACCATACAACTACTCACATGAATCCTTTTGAAGAAATATATGTCCAAAATCCACCATCGATTCTCTCATACTTGTCAGGGGTTTCGAAGGTTTAGGAGGTTGAAAAAAGTATTATAGTCTGAGAAGTTATTATTCATACCCTCAAATACAATTTGGTCATGTCTCAAAATTGCATGAAGCAACAAGAAGATCAAGGTCATTCCGAATGAAAATTTTATGAAGGGGACCAAGGGTTTCTTTGAATACAACCTTATGATGCAGGACCATCGCCAGAAATTCTCAAGAGTGGAAGACAACTGGGCACACTAGCGCATATTTTGAAACATTTTGAATTTCAAAATATCAATGTATTAATGTAACATCTGACAAATCTTTTTGGGTAATGAACATATTTAATGATTGGAGGCTGAACCATCGCATGAGATCGATGGGGAGATGTATTTTATTTTAATGAGCTGGATCGTAGTACAGATTTAGACCTTGTGCTCTTATCTGTCAGACTCAATATTTATTGTAATAAGTGTTAAGTAGTTCATGCATTTAATTCCATTAAGAAAGTGTAGAGTAGTTGGAGGGAAGGCTTGAAGAGCACCTCTTTTGTATAAAATATTTGTAATGTTGCCAAGGAGAGGCAGCTGAATCTATTGTGTAGATTTCCATTGTAAGCTAAGAGTTGGGGGATACTGAGAAATGTTATGTGTATGTATACAATTTTCTGTTGAATGAATATAACAGAGGATACATTGCTCCAAATGTGTGTTGTTACGTGTCTATCTTTCTGAATGAATGGTAGACAATTTTATTTATCTTCAACACTCCATTATTTTTCGTATTCTTGTATCCATGATTGCATTTTATTTGATAAATGTATGAATCACTATGAAGAGTGAGTAAATTTCATTGTTTATCTTCATTGAGCGAGTGCAAGGTGTGCATAGTGTCTGCAAGGAGTGTGTGACTGAGTCTGTTTCGACTCAAAAGCTCAGAAGTGATAGTGAAACTTATGTCTGCAAGGAGTGCATTGACGTCCACAAGGAGTGAGTGATAGAGTCTTTAGATGCAAAATCTCAGGAGGGATAATGAGGTTTCAGTCATGGGAGACAGAAAGTGGCTGGAGGATAGTCGCAAGGAATGCCCATATATCCACAAGGAGAAGTCAAGTGTGGGGGAAAGTATGTTGCAGAGATTAAGGATTCGACTAAGTGTCCAAGATATTGTTTAGAGGGAACAAAGGAAGTAAATATCAGGAGGAAGAATGGCGGAAATCTTCGAGGGGAGAAATCCCTGAAGTCTTTATCCAAGACAATGGACAATATTTGTTCCGAAGAGAGGCGAGCAATTATCGACCATTAGATTTGGTAAATCTATGAGGAGGATAGCCGTGGAGTGTTTCGATACTTCTGAGTTCATAAAATTTGAAACTCGACAAAGAGAAATCGTGAAGTCTTAACTGTGATCTAATCCCAGATGTTGATCGTGGGAGAAATACGTGGCATTGGATTAAGGAGTTCGGGAATTGGAAACCCAGAAGTTGGAGTAAGATACTTAGAGTTTTGTGAAGTCACGAAACCCAAATTATTATGGGGACAACGAATATGAGGAGACGCGTGGCAGGAGTTCAGAGTATCCCTGAAGTCCCAGTTTCGAAGAGATAGACCCGCGATTATAGCCATGGTCACTTGCGGAAAAGACCTGTGTGTGCAGGTAGAGTTTTTTCGTGTTCCCATAGGGACCGAAGGAGTCACTCCGACTCAATATTCCAAACGATATAAGACTGGGAGGTTGAGAAACCCCAAGGAGAGAAGGGGGTTTGCAGTCAAGTTGTATCAGAGCTAGTACATAATTGAATTCTGTAAATAAAGGAGTAAACTGATATTGAGGAGAGATATTAGAAGTTCCATCACAATGCTTCCTAGAAGACATGTTGACCCACCTATAGCCAATAGAGATATGTAAAGATAAATGAGAGAACTGTGTACGAGGATAGATGCCATGGAGACAACACAAAGGAGATCACCTGATGTTGGAGATGTCAGCGAGGCAACAAATGAATAAGTAGAAGTCGAAGAAGGTGTAGCTGAGGATGTTGTGGAAGAAGGCCTATTAAGAGAGGTTGTCAAGTTGGGAGCCAAAGAGAATATTTACATCCCTATGTATGAAAGAAAATTTATACACCGAAGAATTGCTTGACTGGATACGAGCCATGGACAAGTATTTCTACTATGAGGATTTCGAAGAGGAGAAAAAGGTAAAGCATGTTGTCACTAGGTTGAAAGGACATGCAGCATTGTGGTGGGATGAACTGCAGGCTGGCAGGAGGATCAAGGGAAAACAAAAGATCAAGAGTTGTGATCGAATGGTAGCCAAGTTAAAGGCGAAATTCGTACCCAAGAATTACCAAACAATTTTGTTCAGGAGGATGAAAAACCTCAGACAGAGATGATTGACTGTGAAGGAGTACACAGAGGAGTTCTTCAAATTGAACATTAGAGCTGGACAGAGAGAGAGGGACAAAGATAAAGTTTCTAGATACATCAATGGCCTGAGATATGATATTCAGGATGATATTAGCATGGAGACAGTCAAGATTGTAGAGGACGAGTATCAAATGGCGCTGAAGGAAGAAGAGAAGTTGGCTAGGAAGTAGAGTCAACAAAATAGAGGTCAAAGTTTGAACAGAGGCAAATGAGTTGCCCAGGATAAAGCACAGAAACCCAAAGACGAGGTGGAGAAACCACATAGTCACTATGAGAGAGGAGGAGGTTCTCGAGGAAGGTAGAGTAGTGGTAGAGGTTCTTTTCCTATAGGAAGAGGAAGAGGAGGAGAAGTGAGATGTTATGTCTATGGAAAAATAGTACATATGTCTTGGGATTGTCCCAAGAAGAATAAAAGAGGAGGAGAAGCTCACATTTCACAGGCGTGGAAGTGAGATGCTGAGGCAAAAGGCACAAAGGATGAAAGATCCTTAATGATGAAGAAGGTTCTTTTTAAGCAAGATCTAGAAACTGAAAATTCAGTGCAAAGGAAAAATTTTTTTAGGACAACTTTCAAAACAAAGGACAAGGTTTGCAAGGTGATAATTGACAGTGGGAGCACTTACAACTTAGTATCCACAGAAATGGTCGAGAAGCTAGAGCTGGAGACGACTGCACATACGACACCATATAAGGTATCATGGTTGCATAAGGGTCTTCATGTAACATTTACTAAACAATGGCTGGTTGAAATTAAAATAGGGGGATATAGAAATGAAATTTTGTGTGATGTGATACCTATGGACGTCGTCATGTTTTATTGGGAATACCATGAAAATATGACAAGAATGTTACTCATGATGGAAGGAGAAATACATACACCTTAGAGAAGAATGGTAGGACACATATGTTGCTTCCAATTGAAGAGAAGAAGGTGAAGGATGAAGCTAGCGTGAGCATACTTCTCATGAGTAGGAAGGAACTCCCGAAGGAGGTAAATAAGGAGTAGGAGCTGCAATTTGTTATAGTAAGGAAGCTGAGAGTTATCCTTACCATTACTTCATTGAAATATTTTCCTAAGGAACTTCAGGAACTATTAGAGAATTTTGTTGATATTGTAGTGCACGAGTTGCCAAAATCATTGCCACCTATTAGAAGCATCAATCACCACATTGACTTGATACCAGGGGCAAGCCTACCGAATAAATAAACTTACATATTTAAACCTCAAGAGAATGAGGAAGTGAAAAGACAGGTTCAAGATCTATTAGACAAAGGATTGGTCAGGGAAAGCTTGAGTCCATGTGCAGTGCCAAATATATTAAGTCCAAATAAGGATGGTGATGGAGAATGTGTACGTACTTGAGGGCCATAAACAAGATCACCATCAGATACAAATTTCCATTACCAAGGATGGATGATTTGATGGATTTCCTAAGTGGAGCTAACTATTTTTCAAAGATAGATTTGAAAAGTGTATATCACCAGATCAAAATGAGGGAAGGTGATGAGTGGAAAACAACATTCAAGATGAATGAGGGGTTGTTTGAATGTCTTGGCATGCCGTTTGGATTAAAAAGTGCTCAAATTACTTTTATGAGACTGATGAATGAAGTGTTAAAATATTTCATTGGTAAGTTAGTAATTATATATTTGGATGATATACTAGTATTTAGAAAGACTACGGAGGAACACTTGATACATTTAACATTGGTGATGAGGAGGTTGCAACAAGAGAAGATGTTGATTAATCTCAAAAAGTCCTCTTTCATGAAGACATAAATCATATATTTGGGTTTTGTGATTTGTTCAAACAAGTTGAAGATGGATCCCGAAAAGATGAGAGCAATCAGAGAATGTCCGTCACTGAAGAATATATTTAAGGTGAGAAGATTCCATGGATTAGTGAGTTTCTATTGAAAGTTCATTAGGAATTTTAGTGGGATTAGCGCTCAAATGATGGATACAGTGAAGAAAAGACACAAGTCCAGGTATGAGGCCGAAGGTGAAGAAATTTGTGAACAATTGCAAGATTTGTCATTATGCTCAGGGGAAGAAGTAGAACACTGGGCTGTATCATCCATTGCTTATTCGAGAGAGGCCTTGGGATGCAATACACATGGATTTTGTGTTGTTATTTCCAAGGACATAGAGAGGAAGTGATTCCATATTTCTGGTGGTTGACAGGTTTTTGAAGATGGCACATTTTATCACATGCCAAAAGACTAGTGATGCAACGCATGTTGCAAATTTGTTTTTCAAGGAGGTTGTGAGACTCCATGGATTGCCCAGGAGCATAGTTTCAGACATGGATACCAAATTTGTTGGTCATTTTTGGAGGATGTTTTGGAAAACGTTGGGGACAAAGCTATCTTTTAGTTTTTCACATCATCTGCAGACAAACGAACAAACCAAAGTGGTGAATAGAATTCTAGGGGATTTGTTGAGAAGTTTGGTCACTGAACACCATAGTCAGTGGGATCAGATTCTAGCACAAGATGAGTTTGCATATAATGACTCAGTGAACAGGAGAACTGGGAAAAATCCATTTCAAATTGTGTATGGAATGAATCTGGGGGGAGTATCAGAGTTGAGAGATATGAAGTAGAGAGATTTTAGGAGCGTCGAAGATGAAGATTTCGCTGTAGAGATGCAAGAACTTCACAATCATATCAAGGAGCAGTTGAAGAAGAGAAACAATGGATACAATAAAAGAGATTATCAACACTATATAAAGCTTGTATTTGAGGTTGGAGATCAAGTTCTAGCACACCTGAGGAAAGAGAGATTCCCAAGGGGAGCATACAAAAAGCTAAAGTTTAAAAATATAGGGCCATGTAAAATCCTGAGAAGGTTTGGTGAGAATGCTTATGAATTAGAAATACCGGAATATGTGGGAATATCACCCATATTTAACATTTCATACCTATATCCTTATAGGGAATATGGAGTGTTACACCTCAAAATTACTCACTTCGATAGTGTCGCAAGTGTCATCATTACAAGTGTTGTAAGTGTCACATCTTGTTCACAAGTGTCGCATATTGACCACAAGTGTTGCAAGTGTCAAAAAACTCATCCTTCCACCTTTCCCATGCCGTGCCTCTAACAACATCACAAAGAAACTTAAGACACCCCAAATACTAGCTTTGAAGAAGAGAAGTCACTTGACAGGGAGAACAAACCTTTTGCCATAGAAAAAACACTCAAAAACTGAATTTTGTAGAAGAGCGCTCCCCTACCCACTATTAGTGAGTGTTAGTGCTCCCTAAGCTTCTTTGGGGGAGTGCTTGAGTGCCCTGTGCACCATTTGGGGGAAGCGCTACCCTTTTTTTAGCAAATTTTGGGTTTGTTGATGAAAATAAGGGAAGAATCCCTCAATTCTTGAAGGTAGTTGGATTCGAATAGATGGTCAAAGCATGATATTAGGGGAGATACTCAACTTAAGGAGAGGAATCCTCAACTCATCCCAAAGATATGTCGAGTGGTTGGACCTCTCCAAGGTTACATAAGGAGGCCTTCTCATGGTTATGGGTACAGTGGAGACTAGAGATTGATACCAAACTTATGATCTCATAAGAAGGTATTGACAATGGAGATTGGGAATTACATCAAACTTATGATCTCATGAGTGAGATGGCATCAAAGAAATCAGTGAAGATTACTTGAGCAAAGGGGTTGGACAAGGAGAACTGGAAGAAGTTGTTGCACCTTCATTCAAAGGATTGTAAGTACTTTTACTTGATCTAATTAAATAATCAATGCTTGGCTTGTTTCTTTCAAACTTGTGCTTGTTCCATATGAGTTTGTTTGTAGTAGATGGATCTATGATTGAGCTAATATCAGTAGATTAGTAAGTCTTTTGTACCTTTATTTGTCCTACATAATCTATCAAGGAGCTCAGGATCGAAGCTCAACTAGGACTTTGCAAGGAAAAACGTCGCTAATAAGGTACATATCTTTCTCCTTATCTTTCGTTCATTAGCTTGATTAGATATAAAAGGAAGTCAGTGTCCATGTTAAGAACTTTTATGTCTTGGCCTTAGGAGTCTATAGGCCAAGAGGGAATCCACTTGTCCATAGGGTGATTCACCTACAACAGAAATTGGCGATTCCACTGGGGAGGAACTATGATTTTGGTTTCCATTCTCAAATCTTGTTTTGTCCCTTTGCCCACTGATTTTAACTTCTCCAGATTGGTTTGATTGCCTCTTTATGTCATCATGATCACCCTGATTGACTGAATTTTCTTGGATTTTTGAGTTTCTGGGAACTTTTCTGAGCTTTGGTCGAAGAGTGCTCCCTTTCCCTTGCTAGCAGAGCACCAACACTCCCTGGTGGTATTACACAGAGTGTTGGAGCACTCTGGTACCCATTACACCAGAGCGCTATCCCATTTTTTATTGAAAAACCCTCTAGTTTTTCAATTTTCTGGGTTTATATTTTTCCTTTTGCATTTGCTCAGGGTCTCATACTCTCAGTCCATCTTGGTATTGGCCTTCAACACCCTGTTTTTGAAGGATTCATCCTCTTTTGTTTGGATTTTTTGACATTTGTCCTTACTTTGCAATCTGTCCTTCATGATTTAGAGTCGATTTTTCATTTTCTTCTCATTTATCCGATTGAGTGAAAACTTTGTAAGGGGATTCAAAGGTCTTTTGTACCTTTCCTTCTGATCTTTGAGGGATTTTCTCCAAGAATTTCCTCTTTTCTGGATTGAGTATTATCTTTCTTGTTTTGATCACAACAAGGGTGTCTTTTTGTTTATGTGAAGTTTTCTTCCAGATTGCTTAAATCTCACAAATCTTGAAGTTCGATTAGCATACGAAGCTTTACATCTACTGGTTATTAGTCACATACAAACATTTTAGCATTGCATTGGATTCCTTATTGAGAACTATTGCATGAGGTCATTTCATCTTAGTGTTTGACAGTGAAAGGAAAATCCTTCTCCTTCCCTTAATTAGACATTCATTGAAAGAGAAGATTGCTTATCATTTCTTATGCATGTTTTGGGAATCGAGTCATAATATCATCAGTCTTCACTCTTATACACCTCTAAGTAAACAACAACCACTAAAATAAACACTTAACTAAAAATTATCAGACTTTTTACATCTTTGTTAGCAAACCTACATTAGTTTAAAGTATAGGGCTTTGGAATAGGTTGAAATGATAACTTTCCAAAGATATCAAACAAACTTAGCATCTTGCAATAGGGAGAGAAAATCCAATTGTCATATAGGGTTTATGGGATTCCCCTCTCATACAAGGGTTACGCAAGAGGTCACATTCGGGAGAATTACAGAGATTATCCCTCTGTGGTTCAACTATTTGTAGTGGTCGGATCATATATTAGGGGTCACTTGAGGGTATACCCATGATTATGTGTGGGAGCCTCTCGAGTTGATTTCATACTTGTTATTCTACCCATACGTTTAGATCAGAATGTCGACTATACCCACCCAGGGTCTGACTGTGAGTTGGTGACCTTAGCAGCCATAATCGTTAGGGTCTCACACAAGGTGGTGGTGAAGGGAAGTCTCACTGTACTTGGAACAGACATTGGTCAAATGCACTCGGGCTCCTTGGAGGGTAAATCCACAATTACTGGGTGGAAGCTTGCACTAAGGCATGAGTCCATTAAGAAGGTCACCAATGTAAATGATCCACTCTCTCTACCCCTTCCTCTTCCTATTTAATCGCCAACTAGTGGTTTCATTGTGGGAAGATTTTGTTTGATTGTTTGCTTCTCAGATTCATAGCATGTGTTGGTTGTGTTACTTAGTGGAACTTAGGTCGAGTCAATGTTAATGGCATCAAATCCTAAGAGTACCAATGGAGGAACCCCTTCTCTTGGGGAACCTTATACCTTTCCTTTATTTGGAAACTTTGGTCCTCCGTACATTGCCACACTGAGTCTTCCGGGACTCACCATCGGATTACCGGTTTGGTTGTTCCCCACTCTAGTGATCTCGAATCCTCCCAATGTTTCAACTACACCTAATACTTTAGATGTCAGTACACCACCCACGCATCAAACTCATGTCAATTGTTCACCTTCTTTACCCATTAAGTCTCCTTCCCTTTCTCCTTCTTCGTCTAGTGAAAGCTTTAAATCAAGTAGCCAGGTTGATCAGAAGAAGAAGAAACGAAAAGAGAAGAATAAGAAGAGACCGAAAAGGACCAAGGCCCAAACAACATCAGATGTTGGATCCAAGAAACCAGTTACTATTAATAGTACTGGGAGTGTTGATGAGGTCAACAAGATTAAAATGAAGAATCCGAAACCCAAATTCCCTTGTAGTCTTTGTAGTGACGTCAAATTTGGTAAGAAGAAGACAACTATCAAATTTCCTTGTATGTTATGCAAAGGTGATCATTATTCTCACCTTTTTCCTCGCATGTATGAGGCTTCTTCTATTTTGTAAAAACTTCAACTTCCAAAAGGTTATCGTAATATTTCCTCCAACCCATCATTAGTTGATGGACTAGTCAATCCGGTTCCATCCCTAGTCAGTCCAGTTGATCAGGTGGTCAATCTAGTTTCCTCCTCGATTGAACCAAAAACCCAAGTAGTTGATCCAGTTCCATCATCAATCAGCCCTACTCTTCATCAAAAGAGTGTAACCCAAGTAGTCGATCCATTTTCATCCTCGGTTGACCCCACTCTCTTGTTAGAGAGTGACACCAAAGCGGCCGATCTGTTTCCACCCATCAACCCCATTCTCCCCTTGAAGAATGAAACCCAAGTGGTCGATCCATTTATGTCATCGGTTGATCCCAATTATCTTTTTACAAGTGCCAAAGTGGTTGATCCAGTCCCTTCCTCGGTCAGTCCCACCCTTCCTCTGAAGAGTGCCTGCGTTGTTGATCTGATCCCATCATCGATCAATACCACTCTTCCTCTGAAGAGTGCCCGCGTGGTCGATATGATCCCATCATCGATCGATCCTACTCTCCCTCTAGAGAGTAAACCCGATACTACCCATGTTTTTCTCGTTGATACATAATATACCATGTTTGGGAGAATTCCTAATTCTCCCGTGAAATCCCCTCTAAGTAATGAGGCCATCCTTTTTGATTGGGGTGCGCTAACAAGACCTCGTCTTCCCTCTCACATTCCTTTCTAGATTACAGTATAGGTTTTTGGTCGAGACGTTCCTCAAATGATGATAGCTGAAGGTGTGTCTTTTAGTATTTTGTCCTCTGTTGCTTGGCATGCTTTGGGTTGTCCTCAGCTTGCACTGGTTACACAGAATCTGTTAGCTTTTAACAAAAGAACTAGTCAACCTTTAGGGACCGTTCCTAAGTTTTCGGTAACTTTGGGAGGGAAAAATGCCTTTATTGATGTCATGGTAGTCTGATACCCCTTGGATTTCACTTTACTCCTTGGGCGGGATTATGTATATTCCATGAAAGCTATTGTTTCCACTCTTTTTCGTGTGATATATTTCCCTCACAATGGAAGAATTGTGACTATTAATCAACTTTCCTTCATCGGTCCTGACTGGATTACCTCCCTGAATGGTTATTATATGATGATAGTATCACCCCCGTCACATGTCAATTATGTGGCCTTGTCTCCCATGACTTCAACTTCTGATGATTTGGATCCAGTAGTTGACATGGTGATCTCTTCGGTAGGGCTATTGGAGCCTGATCTCCTTACCCTTGTTTTAACCCACTACAAGTGTTCCTTCTAGAGTGATTTTCTTCCATCCAGTGAATATATCTTGGAAGCCATGATCGAGTTTTGTCCCTTGACATAGTGTTCTTCCAAAGAGTTATTTTCTTGGAATCCATGATCAAGAAGAGTCCACGAGCATGGTTTTTCTTCTCTGTGGAAAGCTCGTTAAAAAATGAAACAAAATCCTTGAGCATAGTTTTCCTCTCTGTAGAAAGCTCATTAAAAAATGAAACAACAATCTAGGGATTGAACCCGAAGCCCTGAGCATAGTTCTTTTCCTCTGTCAAACTCGTTAAAAAATGAAACAGTCACCTCTCCTGTTAGGTTGAGTATTTTGCCAGATCTTGTATATGTCGAGTCGAGTCTTTCATTAGCTCTCGTATTTGAACCTTCATTTCATCCATCTGTATCCTTTTTCTCTATCTAGTATAGAAATTGGAGACAAACTCAAAGTCAGTGAATGAATTGAAGCTTGGAGGGCATGTCTCCAGCCTTTGATGATCATTCTAGAGTTAAGCCACTAGCTTTCAAGCTGGGGGCATATCAAGCTTAGTCTTTGTTCTTTCTCATGATTGAATAAACATGAGAATATATTCGAGTAGACTTTTATCACTTTTTCGGACTCGCATGGATATACAAAAAAGGAACCACTTGGAGTCATCTTTGAGCTCTTTTCAGACTCTCTAAACATGAAAATATTTTCGAGTGATCTTGCTTCCTTTATCACTCGTTAAAAGGTTTGAAAGGGCGTCTTTCGAGTGATAATTTATCTCTTTTTCGACCTCATGAGACTAATATTATGAAAAAGGAAAACTTTGGAGTCGTCTTTAAGTTGTTTTCAGACTCTCTAAATATGAAAAACCACTGATTTTACCTTCTCTGGACTCATTAAACAATCATACATTGAAGGGATCATATGAGACCGAACCCTTACTTCTTCCAGTTTGTTAAACAAAGGAAGAGGGACTTACTGTAGAAATTACGATACAAATTAGGTATTCCTACGATTCTTTTGATCTAACAATTTTACGCCACTGTTAAATATAGAATTGCTTCTACTATTATTCTTGCGGAAAATTAAACCATGATCACAACCACAATCACAAGGTGAAATATCAAGAATACATAACACATAAGTTTTTCCGGGAAAGCGTAAAGATAAAAACCCCACTATCATATATTATGTATATCATGAATCATGAAACAATCTCATACAAAACTCTAATCCAAGAGCTCCCAGTACAATACAATCGTCTCACACTGTCATACACAAATCAATGAATACATGCACCAATTATCTGTGTCCAGACAACCTGCCTCCTCTGCACAAACTCTGCTATTCAAATTCTCACAATCACACTCGAATTATTTAGTTTGCACATGCTCATAATCATATCCAATGCATGTGTGATCAAATCACAACTGATAGCCAACTGTCCCTTTCACCTGTTATCTCAACTGGGTGTCCATTGAAACTGACATGCATGTAGTTAACCATGGCGAATATTTAGTTGCATGTGAGGTCACTGATTGTGAATTAATGAATAATTAATTCAATGAACTTTCACTAGTACAACTAATATTAACTCAGTTAACTACACTTGTGATTCTGTTACAACTTGAAATCACTCAGTTACAAATGAGATAATAGATTAATATTTATTGTCCAATTTATTTAAGGGAAAATTAAATTATACACATGTTTCTTGTTGACTTTTCAACACTCCCTCTCAGGAAGAAAGGGATTATCCTTCACCCCAATCCCGTCTCTATTATATTCGAATTTTCTCTTGGTGAGCGCCTTCATTAGAATGTCCACATACTGATCTTCCATAGGAATGTATTGAAGCAACATGATCTTCCGCTGCACACAATCTCTGAGATGATGATACCGGATATCTATATGCTTAGATCTGTCATGAAACATAGGATTAATCGAGATTTTAATGCAACTCTGATTATCACAATAAATCACTGTCGGATCTAAATGAGAACCAAACAAACCAACCAAGATCTTTCTCATCCAGATAGCCTCACATGCAGCTTGAATCACTGCCATGTATTCCACTTTCGCTGAACTAAGTGTCACAGATCTTTGTTTCCTGCTGTACCAAGAAACAACTATAGATTCGATACTAAAGATCCCCCTTGATGTACTCTTTCTGTCCGTTGGGCTGGCCACCCAATTTGCATTCATGAAGCCATGCAACTTCACCTCATCCATATGTCTGTACCATAATCCATACTCATATGTTCCCTTCAGATATCTCAAGACATGCTTACCTGCCTTCTAAAAGAGTTTGGTAGGCTTAACCATGGCTTGACTTAGCTAGTTAACCACATAGAAAATGTCCAGTCTCGTATTCACTAAATACATCAATGAACCCACTAACTGTAGATAGACAGTAGCATCCACTACCTCTCCAGAAGTAGCATCCTCTTTCCTCTAGTTTCCTGGAAGAGGATTATCCATGGGTTTGTAGCCCTCCATGTGAAACTTACCCAGTATCTCCCTTGCATACTTTCCTTGAGACACAAAAAGTTCACCATCTCACTCCCATATTTCCAATCCAAGGAAATAATGAAGAAGGCCCAAATCCTTCATCTCGAACTCCTTTGCAATGCCATTCTTGCATGAGTGTATCAGCTTCTCATCACCAGTAAGTATTAAATCATCAACATAAAGAACAATGATTAATACCTTACCCTCCACCAAAATTTGGTATAGGTTTGCATCTGCTTCACTTTTGGTGAAGTCCAATCCGGTGAAATCATTGTCTATCTGAGTGTACCAAGCACGGGGTGCTTGCTTTATCCCATACAATGATCTCTTGATTCTGCACACATGCGAATCTATGTCAAAGGTTTCAAAACCTTCTGTCTATTCAATGTACACTTCTTCCTCAATGATCCCGTTGAGGAACATAATTTTTACATCCATTTGATGAATGCATGAGCCCATCTGCGCTAAGAGTGCATGGATGGATCTTATGGAAAAGTACCTTGCGATAGGTGAAAAGGTCTCATCATAGTATATCCTCTCGATCTGTGAAAATCCCCAGGCCACAAACCTGGCCTTGTATTTCTAAACACTCCCATCAACATCTTGCTTTACCTTGTAGATCCATCTCGATCCTACCACTGATTTATCAATTGGTCTTGGGACAACTTACCATGCACTGTTTTTGACAATGGAGTTATACTCCTCTACCATAGCATCAACCCAAGTGGGGTCCTGCATTGCTTCCTGAAAGGAAGATGGTTTAGTCACAATACATTTTTTCATAAGATCCATGTATCCAACAAATCGATTAGGAGACTGTGTCTGTCTGTGCTATGAAATAGGGGCTCCTACATTCTGTGCAGCATCTAGTCTCAATCTATCAGCTTCGGCGGTGTGATTTCTACCATTTCTAATGGATGTCTTTGCCTGAGTTGTTTCCTCCACTCCATGAACCTCCTTATGTGGCTGAACCACATTTTGAGACTCATCTTTGGGAACCAACAATTCCTCTTCTGCATGCAAGTCCAGCTTCCTCTCAAGTGACAACTGCATGGATTTCCCCTCATCAAATTTTATATCCCGTCGCATAACAATCATCTTACTGTTCGACAAATACACACGATAATTATGGGGTGTTTCTGTGTACCCCACAAATATCCCAACTTCAACAGTCAGTTCCAGCTTCTTCCTGGAATCCTTGGTCACATGCACATAAACAGATGAGCCAAAAGTTTTAAAATGAGAAACATCAGGTTTCTTACCAGTAAAAGCTTCTTCACATGTACTCATGCCAAGTACTCTATGAGGGCAACAATTCTTCACATAAACCGCAGTATTTCATGCTTCTACCCACAAATGCAATGGTAGGCCCTAATCATGCAACATCGCTCGAGCTGCACCCATGATCATTTTGTTCTTTCTCTCCATGACCCCATTTTGCTGTGGGTTATGAGGCGCTATGAGTTCTCTTCAAATTCCTTCTTTGTTGCAGAAGTCTTTTAATTCGTTAGAGATTTATTCTCCACCATTATCGCTCCTTAGAGCCTTCACTTTCTTTCCCGACTCTTTCTCCACAAATGCTTTAAACTCACAAAACTTTGAGAATGTTTGATCCTTCTTCTACATGAAGAATATCCAACATTTACGAGAAACGTTATCAACAAAAATAACATAATATCTATGTTTTTCCATTGAAGCAAACGAGAATGGTCCACACACGTCTGTGTAAATTCTCTCTAGGATCACCGAAGAATGGTTCTCCTTTTCATGAAATGTGGACTTTACATACTTCCCCAGGGTGCACCCCTTGCATTGATCTAACTGAGCAAGTGTTCCCCTTGGAAGTCTAGTAGATATTTGCTGCATCATATTCAAGGATCCATGATGAAGATGGCCTAATATCTCGTGCCATAATTCGCCTTCATCCCGACTCACCACTTTTTCTGCCTTGCCTATCATGGCACCACAACCATCTACCTCCAACATGTAGATATTATTAACTCGAATCCCTATCTTCTTGACTTGACCCATTGCTTTATGTCGCAAGTAGGATTTTCCACTGCTAAAAACAACATCATAGCCTCTGTCCTCCAACATTGCGATTGAGACCAGATTTTTCTTCAGACCTGGAACATGCATAACATTTTTCAATTGAAATGGTTTACCTGACCCCCTCTAAAAGGTAATGGTACCAATACCAGTCGCACTATATCATCCATCATCGTCCATCTCTATATGCATTCTGAGATCTTTCTCCTCCAAGTCAATGAAAGACTCTTTATCTCCCGCCATGTGGAAGGAAGCGCCACTATCCAAATACCACACCGATCCTGATGCACTTGAAGCCATGCATGCGATCAAAGTGAAGTCAAGATTAAATTGTGAGACAAGAGCCTCACCAGTTGCAGCTCCAACAACCGTCTTTTTTTTCCTCTTCTGCGGACAGTTAGTAGCGAGATGCCCATGTTCGTGATAGTGAAAACACTTCACTTTGGAAAAATCCAACTTCTTGACTTTAAAATCAGATTTTGGATGGAATTTCTTCCCTTTCCCTTTCCTTTCCTTAGAAATCAAAGAAGAATCCTCTTCATCATCACGCTTTGATGAAGATCCATTTCTGGTGTTCCACCTAAACTCCTCTTGCACTAGATCCGACCATAGTAATTCCCAATCCGAAATTTTTTCCCTTCCATTGATAGAGTCTTGATAACTGTTCCAACTCTTGGTAAGTCCTAGGAGCGCCAAGCTCACCAAATCATTAGCAACGACTGTTATTCCCACACTTCCAAGCTCATCTCGACATTGGAAAAACTTCGTGAGATATTTTGGAATGGTGTCACCCTTCTCCATATTGATCTTCCTGATTTTATCTTTGAGCACTAATTTCCTATGGTTGCTACTGTTTTGGAAGAGATCCGTCAAAACCTTCCACATTGCATGTGGTGTGGTTTTCCCATGGAGACTTGAGACAATGTGTTCTCGTACTCCCTCCAACAAAATACTCCTCGTCTTTTCCACTTTCTTTTGCCATGCATCAAGATTTTTAATGTCTCTCGCATCCGGCTTAGCAACATCATTATCAATGTAAACCTTCAAGCCATTGTGTTCGAGCACTTCTTCCATCCTATCCTTCCAAGAAATGTGGTTTGAGCTGCACTCAAGTGCATACTCCAACCTCAATCCATTGAAATACATTTCTATCTTGAATCAAGTGTCGCACCAAGAAAATATTTCAAATTTGAATGTTATTCAACCCAGGAACTCACCTTCTCTAATCCCTCTTTCTCTGGGAGGTTCGCACCCCACTTGTGAGTAGCCCGAGGGAGGTTCGCACCCTGCCTGTGTGTAGCCTACAAAATTGCCTGAGAAGTTCACACTGTAATCCACTGTAGGGTGAGGGGGGTTTGCACCCTGCCTTAAGGTAGCCTGCGAGAATGCTCAGGAAGTTCATACCCTGCCTTTGTTTAGGGTTAGAGAATTTATGTTCATGAAAATGTGCATAGTTTTCAATACTAGGGTTCGGACCCTGCTAGATACGAGACCTGCGAGAATACGATTATGTTCACACCTCACTTACGTAGCTCCGTGGCCTCCGTGGATTTGATACCATGTAGAAATTACAATACAAATTAAGTATTCCTGCGATTCTCCTGATCTAACAATTTTACGCCACTGTTAAATACATAATTTCTTCTACTATTATTCTTGCAGAAAATTAAACCATGATCATAACCACAATCACAAGGTGGAATATCAAGAATACATAACACATAAGTTTTTCCGGGAAAGCATAAAGATAAAAACCCCACTATCATATATTATGTATATCATGAATCATGAAAAAATCTCATACAAAAATCTAATCCAAGAGCTCTCAGTACAATACAATCGTCTTACACTGTCATACACAAATCAATGAATACATGCGCCAATTCTCTGTGTCTAGACATCATGCCTCCTTTTCACAAACTATGCTATTCGAATTCTCACAATCATACTTGAATTACTTAGTTTTCACATACTCATAAGCATATCCAATTGATGTGTGATCAAATCACAACTGATATCCAACTGTCCCTTTCACCCGTTATCTCAACTGGGTGTCCATTGGAACTGAAATGCATGTAGTTAACCGTGGTGAATCTTCAGTTGCATGTGAGTTCATTGATTGTGAATTAATGAATAATTAATTCACTCAAATATCACTAGTAAAACTAAGATTAACTCACTTGACTACACTTGTAATTATGTTACAACTCCAAATCACTCAGTTATAAATGAGATAATAGATTAATATTTATTGTCCAATTTATTTAAGGGAAAAGTAAATTAGACACATGTTTCTTGTTGAATTTTCAACACTTACCGAAGGTGAGTTATATCGAGAATGTGTTACCCTCCTCGAGCTCATTAAATTAAAAATTGGTACTTGTCTATCTGGATGGGGGAAAAATTGAAAGAAGCAAGACAAGGAGTTTTTGAGAACACTACCAGTAGCTGTTATGGTCTCCCTTGAACATGACACTTTGTCTTTGCATGCATTTTAATCCACTGAACCTTTGCACTGAGCCAATCCTTTGAGTTTCTTTTACTCCTTTGGGTCACCTGAAGAAAGTCACAACATCCACTGCATCATCAAGTTTTGGTCCGTGTCATGTTTCGATTGTCGTGCCTCAATGTTCAAGGGAAGTATCTGCCTTAGGAGTCAGCCATCACAAATATCCTGTTTCAATACCTGTGTCAGTCCATGTTCATTTGATCTACCAATTACATCTCTGTGTTAGTTTCATGTCTTTGATGGGGGATACATCAAGGCCCTCCTTCGACGAGTCTATTCCTATCGACTTTCGTACATTATCCAGGAGCTAGACTTAGAAACCAATTAGTACCTTGGGACTTGCATGCCTCAATGGCAGGCCTCCTCGCGTCTGATAGTGGGTTTAAATCATTGACCCCTTATCGGATGATTCCATGGATTTTTTACTTCAGCGCATTCATTTGCATTCGTTGGAATGTACTAGAGTACCTTGGGAATCATTGACATCAATGGTGATCTCCCTCACACTTGTTAACGATTTACCTCATTGACCGGTAATCAAGTGGTTTCTTCCATGTTTGACATCAGGACATCTATTCACATGGTTAGATTCGTACTACATCAGGATTGGTAAGAAGAAACTGGGTTGATTTATCACTCTTATATGTAATTTTCCCAGGCTGTGAAGGATTTCTTTTGAACTATGACACATATACTGTTACATAGATCCACTTTGTATTGGTCGGGGCTACGTCTTTTCATCTCGTAGATCCACTATGTATTCTTCATGGCTACGATCAGTTCAAGTCATAGGAGTATAGATCCACATTGTATCTGCAGTGGCTACACCATTTTTTCAATATAATTATGGATCTGCAGTGTATTTTATGGCAGCCATACCTAAAAAGTATTTATTACTCAAGCATAGGTATGCTTGCCTTGGGTTTGAAACATGTCATAATAGTTTTTTGATGGTTGTGTGCATCTTTTTATGGTTTCTTTGTGTCCATACCCTTTCTCGAAAAAGTCTACAAAGTACTTCAGTCATCATCGTCTTCTAACTTCATACTTTGGGGGGCAATCTGTTACACCTCAAAATTACTCACTTCGATAGTGTCACAAATGTCATCATTACAAGTGTTGTAAGTGTCGCATCTTGTCCGCAAGTGTCTCATCTTGACCACAGGTGTTGCAAGTGTCAAAAAAATCATCCTGCCACCTTTCCCATGTCATTCTTCTAACAACATCACAAAGACACTTAAGACACCCAAAATACTAGATTTGAAGAAGAGAAATCACTTGACAGGGAGTACAAACCTTTTTCCATGGAAAAAACACTCAAAAACTGAATTTTGGAGAAGAGCACTCCCCTACCCGCTGTCAAGGAGTGCCGACGCTCCTTGATCCTCTTTGGGGGAGTTCTTGAGCGCCCTGTACACCCTTTTGGGGGAGTGCTACCCTTTTTTTAGCAAATTCTGGGTTTGTTGAGGCAAATAAGGGAAGAATCCCTCAATTCCTGAAGGTAGTTGGATTTGAATAGATGGTCAAGGCATGATATTAGGGGAGATCCTCAACTAAAGGAGAGGAATCCTAAACTCATCCCAAAAATCTCTCAATTGGTTATACCTCTCCAAGGTTACATAAAGAGGCCTTCTCATGGTGAAAGGTACAGTGGAGACTAGAGATCGATACCAAACTTATGATCTCATAAGAAGGTATTGACAATGGAGATTGAGAATTACATCAAACTTATGATCTCATGAGTGATATTCCATCAAAGCAATCAGTGGAGATTAATTGAGCAAAGGGGTTGGACAAAGAGAACTGGAAGAAGCTGTTGCACCTTCATTCAAAGGATTGTAAGTAATTTTACTTGTTCTCATTAAATAATAAATGCTTGGCCCGTTTCTTTCAAACTTGTTCTTGTTCCATATGAGTTTGTCTGCAGTAGATGGATGTATGATTAAGCTAATATCAGTAGAGTAGGAAGTCTTTTGTACCTTTATTTTTCCTATAGGATCTATCAGGGAGCTCAGGATCGAAGCTCAGCCAGGACTTTGCAAGGACAAACGTCGCTAATAAGGTACATATCTTGCTCCTTCTCTGTCATTCATTAGCTTGATTAGATATAAAAGGAAGTCAGTGTCCATGTTAAGCACTTTTCTGTCTTGGCCTTAGGAGTCTAGAGGCCAAGAGGAAATCCACTTATCCGCAGGAGGATTCACCTACAACATGGAGGTCAAAGATATCAAGATCAAGAGAGAGTCCAGTGGGAGAAACAAATGCCTATAATAGAGAAGCTATAGATGGAAAATATCATAGATCAAAGAGTTGGTAAGAAGACCAGAAGGAAGATGTATCTTGAGCACTTGGTTAAGTGGAAAGGATGACCAGTGGAATATGTCAGCTGGGTTGGTGAAGCAGAAATGCAGAAGCATGGAAGATCGATGCAGGAGCTCATGGACAGGAGTCCATGAATTTTTCATCTAAGGGAGTATGATGCAGGAGCATCGCCAACAAAGATCAAGAGTGGAAGACAGCTGAGCGCACTAGCGCATATTTTGAAACATTTTGAATTTCAAAAGATCAATGTATTAATGTAACATCTGTCAAACCTTTTAGGGTAATGAACATATTTAATGATTGGAGGTTGAATCACTGTGTGATATCAATGGGGATATGTATTTTGTTTTAATGAGCTAGATCACAGTACATATTTGGAGCTTGTGATATTATCTGTTTGACTCGATATTTATTGTAATAAGTTTTAAGTAGTTGATAGCATTTAATCCCATTAAGAACGCGTAGAGTAGTTGGAGGGAAGGCTCGAAGAGAACCTCTTTTGTATAAAAGCTTTGTAATGTTTCCAAGGAGAGGAAACTAAATATGATGTGTATATTTCTATTGTAAGCTAAGAGCTAGGGGATACTGAGAAATGTTATGTGTATGTATACAAGTTTCTGTTGAATGAATATAACAGAGGATATATTTCTCCAAATGTGCATTGTTACGTGTCTATCTGTTTGAATGAATGGTAGGCCTTCTTGTTTGTCCTCAACGCTCTATTATTTTTCGTATTCTTTTATCCATGATTGAATTTTCTTTGATAAATGTATGAATAATTGTGAAGAGTGAGTAAGTTTCATTGTTTCTCTTCATTGAGCGAGTGCAAGGTGTGCATAGTGTCCACAAGGAGTGTGTGACCAGGTCTGTTTTGACTTGAAATGTCAAAAGAGATAGAGAAACTTATGTCTGCAAGGAGTTCATTGATGTCCATAAGGAGTGTGGGAAAGATTCTTCAGACTCAAAATCTCAGGAGGGATAATGAGGTTATAGTCACTGGAGACAGAAAGTGGTTGGAGGACAGTCGTAAGGAGTGAAAATCCATCCAAAAGGAGAAGTTGAGTGTGGGGGAAAATCTGTTGCAAGGTGTGCATAGATTAATGATTCGACTAAGTGTTGAAGAGAGTGTTCATAGGGAACAAAGGAAGTAAATCTCAGGAGGAATAATGACAAAAATATTCGAGGGGATAAATCCCTGAAGTCTTTATCCAAGACAGTGGAAAAGATTCATTCCGAAGAGAGGTGAGCGATTCCCGACCATTAGATATGGTAAAGATACAAGGAGGATAGTCGTGGAGTGTTACGGTACTTTAGAGTTCAACAAGTTTCAAACACGATGAAGTGAAATCACAAAGTCCGAACTCATGATCTAATCCCAACCGTCGATTGTGGGATAAATATGTGGTAGTGTATTAAGGAGTTCAGGAATTGGAAACCCAAAATTTGGAGTAAGAGATTTAGATTTTCGCGAAGTTGCGAAACCCAAATTCTTGTGGGGCCAACGAATTTGAGGAGACACATGGTGGGAGTTTGTATTTCTAGAACAATGTGTTTCAGAAAAAAGAAGAAGGGAGGATTCAAAATATCCCTGAAGTTCGAGTTGCGAAGAGATAGACCCACAGTTATAGCCGTGGTCAATTGCAGAAGAGACATGTGTGTGTAGGTAGATTTATTTCAGGTGCCCATAGGGACCCAAGGAGTCTCTCTAACTCAGTATTCCAAATGATCTAAGACTGGGAGGTCGAGCATCCCCAAGGAGATAAGGGGGTGCATCGTCACCTTATAAGCAAACTTCACTCAATGCTGAACACTATCAGAAACTTTCTCCCAAATTTTATGGTCCTTATACCATGCTCAAGTGAGTGGGATCGATGCCCTACCAGTTATATCTACCCAGTTAGTCAAATCTCCATCCTGTTTTTCATGTCTCCTGCCTAAAGAAGGTGATTGGAACTAAGTTCCAAACTGAAACTAGTCTCCCTGAGTTGGATGAAGAAGGTTCAATATGGTTTCAACCACATGCAGTCTTGGAACAATGAGAGCGTTGTCTCCATCATAGCATCATCAAGGAATTGTTAGTCCAATGGAAGTATACAACTCCCGAAGACATCGCCTGGGAGCCGACCACCATTGTACACCAATTTCCTCATCTTAATCCTTGAGGACAAGGATGTTCTTAAAGGGCTAGGGAATGTTAGGGACCTAACCTCCCTAACCCCTCGCATAGGTAGAATAATATAATACCATGTAATAAAGGCCATTATTAATAAGGCCTAACAATAAGGAAGAATAAGTCAAATGTAAGAATACCTAATAGAAGCTTCCGTTTCTAGAAGGATATTCCTCTATATTGTTATTTTGGATATATGTATCTAGTATAAACAGGATCAGATGGTATGATAAGATTTTTCTTGAGAATTATTGTACTAGATCTCTTCTTTGTTGGAGTTTTTTCCCTCGAAGAAGGAAGCGAATGTTGTATCCTATCAATAAAGGTATAATTTTGGTGTTGTGGTTTCATCTATTGTGTTGTTCCACTGCTATTCTCTGCAATATTTATGCTTTCAACTATTTTAATAGATGTTATACCTCACAATATTTTTAGTGTGGTCTCAATTGGTCATATGGTTCTTGACACTCCATGTTTTCTACCTGTGGGCATCGAGACATAATCTCCTTAGCTATCCCTAGGATTGGTGGTAGAAAGCACCATAGAGAGGCCATATCATCCACCATGTAAGAAACCAAGATGGTACAAAGAGCCACGTAAAATCCACCTCATCTCCCACATCATCCCGATGGTCGGAACACAAAGTGGCATGGTTCCAATATAAGATATTGGGAGATTAGTGGGCACAATGCCTCGGTAGGTTGGGGACATGATACCCTGGTGGTCCTAATATCTAGGTAACTGGATCAATGGTCAAGATCAATTTGAGATATGATCAGATGGTGGTTGTAATATGAATCCTCAGTGGTCCCAATATGCTAAGAAGAAATTGATGGAAAAGTTCAAAACATGGAAAGATCAAACAAATACTGAGCACTGAGGTTGTTTTTATTATTTTTTTGGGAAGAGAATAGATCGACAGTTGCGATTTGATTCAAGGGATGATCCAATGGTAGCTACACATTAATGCTTATACAGAGGGCCAAGTGAGTGTATCACACATCAAACCATAGGAGGTTTGACATTGGTTTCAAAGGAGTGTTGCAACCCAATTTTGAGGAATATTCAAGAGATCTAGAGCTGACCCCATGGACATATTTTTGGTATGTGGACAAATCCATCAAAACTTGGAGTGTATAAATAATGATGTTCATATCCAAGTCATTAAAGTGCGAGTGAGTGTGAATATAATCTTTGAGGCTCTGAGGTATGAGGATGCCAAAAAGTGAAATGAAGATAATGTAATTGTCTAAGGATTGATGGGAGGTGCAAGGTCTAAGGAACTTCTGAAATCATGTAGATTATGGACTAGTGAAGAGTGTTGTGACAACAAAGACAAAGAAAAATATTTGTGTGGGTGAAGGTTTGATTTGGTATTGTTGATAGTTTGAGGAGATTGGTATCTCCAGTAGGTTGGTGCCTACATCTTGCTAAGTTGGTGCTCAACCAAGGGGATTGATGTCTCCTACAGGTTAGTGCCTACAAATATAACAACTGTAGGTTAGTTCCTACATGCATTGCTAAGTTTGTGCTTAACTGATGAGACTGGTGCCTCTTATAGGTTTGTGCTTGTAAAAATTGTAACAGTAGGTTTGTGCCTACATAATTTTATAAAGAAAATGTTTTTGATTTTCTCCCATTTGGGTTTCCACATCAAATCTCTATGCATTGTGGATTATATGTTTGTATGTACATTTCTCATTAACTACTTATGGATGGTGAAGTAAAAAATTTATAAAGATTGTAAGAAAAGTAAAAAGAGTACTATATTGATTCACCCCCCACCCCTTAGTATAAATAAGTGTGGAAATAATTGGTATCAGAGTGGGTTCCTTCAAGATATTTCTAACTAATGGAAGGTGAATCCCTATAGAAAAATGGATAAACAAGAATGATTTTCTATAAAAAAATCTCCATTATTTGATGGATCACATTATGTTTTCTAGACCATAAGAATGAAAACCTATTTGATGGAACTTAGGTTTGACATTTGGAGTGTATTTGAGAATGGTTACACATCCCCATCTACTCCACCTATAGATAGAGCTAGAAAGAGGATTAGTTACAATAATTCTAAGGCCAAAAATGAAATTCTATGTAGTATGGAAGAATCAATATTCATCAAAGTCATGCATTTTCATTCATAAAAAGATATGCGGGACAAGTTACAAAAAATAAATGAAGGGATGACAAGGTCAATAAAGTAAAGTTACAAAACCATATAGGATAATTTGATACCCTTAATATGAATGAAGAGGAGAGTATTGCATTGTATTTTCTTCATGTGGATGGGATTTTCAACACTATTATAGGATTGGGTGAAGATATTGAAGAAACCATCATTATGAAAAAGGTGCTTAGATCACTTCCCTTAAGATTCAATCCCAAGATATCTTCCATTGAAGAATTAAATGACCTAGACAAATTGACAATGGATGAGTTGCACAGAATCCCCATTGCATATGAAATGAGGATAGAACATGATAATCCAAAAAATCTATCAAGGAAGGAAGCAACCTTAAAGGCATCAAATAAGACAAAGAAAAAAGAGTACAAAACAAGTGACATCTCAAACAATGAATCATATGAAGAGTAAGCCAACTTTGTGAGGAATCTCAAGAGAGGGCCAGGAAAATACAAAGATAATATTCCCTTCAAATGTTTTGATTATGGAGAAGTAAGACACTTTGTTGCTAAATGACCTTACAAAAATAAAAATACTGAAGAAGATTCTAGCTTCAAAAGGTATAGGAAGGAAAAGACTGAAAACATAATAAATTTTCGAATCAAGAAAAAGAAGAATGTATATAGTAATGAGAACAAGAACTCATCGGATTATAGTGACAATGAAACAAAAGAGATTCTCTTCATGGGTCTAGAAATATAGACTGATAAAAAAATAGATCAACAAAAGGATATAATCATGATATTGACATTGAAGTGGATCTTGAAGGAGAGCTCATATGTGCTCTAAATGAAATAGAGAGACTAAGGAACAAGAAAATGATACAAAAGTAGTAGCTAAATAAGTATAGAAAATAAATACTTTGGTATAAAATAAATTTATGATGCAACTGAAAAAAATTATCATCAACCTAAAAAATCAAGTAGAAGAGATACAGAGAATTGAAGAATTCTTAACAACCCAACTAAAAGAAAGAGAAGATGCTTGCAGTAGTCTAGAATCTAAAATAGTTTGTCTAAGAAAGGAGTTGGAAATATCAAATACCAACATTAAATTTGAAAAGAGCTCTAAAACATTAAATGTGATCCTAAACTATCAAATATCACCATTTGAAAAGACTAGTTTTGGTTACATTGAAAAGAAGGTAGTTGTTGAGGAAGAAGCCTCAACCTATTAAAAATAGTCAAGTGAAGAAAAGACCAAGAGTTATTCTAATATACTCAAAAAATATATCAAGGTTGAAGACAAAAAGAAATAAGAACATAATGTTCTACATGAAACAAATTTTCCTCACAAGGACATAATCAAGAAGATTCTCCCATCAACTGGGAATCACACAATTAGGTACAAAATTATTTCTTTGTCTATTGTTATTCTTGTAGTGGTTTTGGTCATAAAGAAATAGATTGTAGAATGAATGTAAAAGGAATTTACATGAGGGATAACAACATATATAACTATGGAATGTCAAGGAGAAATTACAACCCATTTTCCCCTTTGCTGAACTATAACATCATATGTTATAACTGCAATAATTATGGGCATATAACAAAATTCTGCAAAAGTAATTTAAAAAAAAGTCAGAAAAAGGAAGCCTCAACAATTATGTAAATAAGTCAAGAAAAAAGGGAACAAAATAAAGAAAAATACTTATTCATTCAAGATACACTAATTGCACAACATAATAGGGAGAAGTGGTACATTGACAATGGGTCCTCGAGTCACATGACAGGAGATAGAACACAATTTATCACCTTGAAGAAGAATGAAGGCAATATTACCTTTGCAGACAATGCCAATTCAAGGATAATTGGAAAGGGAAACCTCAGTATTGAAAATGGAAGGGCCAAGGAAAAAAAGGTTATGTGTGTTGAAAATTGAAGCACAATCTTCTTAGTGTAAGCCATATGTGTGACCAAGGACAAACTCTTACTTTTGACTCTCAAGAATGTAATATCAAAAAATTAGATTCAGGTAAGGTGGTTGAAAAAGAAAATATAACTCCAAACAATGTATATATTCTTGATTATGTTGATGGAGAAAAATGTTTCATAGGGTAGGTAGATGAAAGTTGGTTGTGGCATAAAATAATGGGGCACATGAACTTTGACAACCTAGTAAAAATAAACTCGAAACAAGTCGTAAGAGATATGCCAAAGATCACAAAACCCTCAAACACCATGTGTAAGTAGTGTTAGCATGAAAAACTATCAAGGATGAGCTTCAAGACAAAGGACTACACAACATCCAAGCCATTGCAACTTGTGCATAAAAATCTCTATGGACCAACAAGAGCAAAAAGCTTGCAAGGAGAAAACTATTTTATGTTGATCATTGATGATTATACAAGAATGACGTGGTTTCCTTTATTAAAAATAAATCTGAGGAATTTGAAAAGTTTAAATAATTCAAATATTTAGTTGAGAATGAGGCTGACTTGAAAATCAAATGTTCAAGGTTAGATAATGGAGGTGGATTTACAACAAATGAATTTGAATAATTTTGTGAACCTCATGGAATAAGAAGATAGTATTTAGCTGCAAGAACTCCTCAAAAAATGGAGTGGTTGAAAGGAAGAACAAACATGTACAAGAGATTTCTAGAAGAATTTTGAATGAAGAAATATTATCAGATAGTTTTTGGAGAGAAGTAGTTTATACAACAATTTATATTCTAAACAAAGGGAAAATCATAGTCAAAAGTGACAAGACACCCTTTGAACTATGGAATGTTTGACCAACATCTGTCAAACACTTTAGAATCTTTGGAAGCAAATGTTACATCAAACGAGATGATGAGGATTTAGGAAAGTTTGAATCAAGAGAATATGAAGGAATTTTTCTTGGATATTCACCAAGAAGTAAATCCTATAGATGTTATAACAAAATATTGCAGAATATTGTTGAAAGCATGAATGTCAAAATAGATGAAGAAAGAACACGCAAGAACCATCTAGAAGCAAACGAAATATATGACAAAAAAGAATAATAACAAGAATATGAAGAAAAAGAACAAGAAAATGAATAAGAACAAGAAGAAATATAACACCAAGACACACAAAAACCATCTAGGTTTGTGTAGAAAAATAATCCAGCAAACTTAATTCTCGGTGATAAAAATGCTAAGACTCGGACTAGGATAAAACTAGCAAGTAGTTCTGAACAAGTAAATCTCTCGTTATTGTCCAAAATAGAGCCTAAATGTTTTATAGAAGCAAATGATGATCGACATTGAGTAAATGCTATGGAAGAAGAGTTAAACTAGATTGAGACAAAAAGACATGGTAACTTGTCCCAAGACCCAAAGACATGAATGTGATTGGTACAAAGTGGGTGTTCAGAAATAAGTTGAATGAAGAAGGAAAAGTGGTATGAAATAAAGAAATATTGGTGTGTAAAGGGTATTCTCAAGTAGAGGGAAATGATTTTGAAGAAACCTTTGCTCATATCACAAGATTAGAAGCCATTATAATGTTTTTGGCATTTTTAAGGTTTAAGAACTTCAAAGTATATCAGATGGATGTCAAGTTAGCATTCCTGAATGGATATTTAAAGGAATAAGTGTACATTGAATAGCTTGAAGGACTCTCATTATCAGAAAATAAAGACTATTTTTTCATATTGAAGAAAACACTTTATGGATTAAAGAAAGCTCCCAGAGCTTGGTATGCAAGACTTGATAAGTACTTACAACAATAAGGTTTTGGAAGAGGAACAACATATAGCAATATCTACATAAAAATAAGTCACAAAGATATGTTAATTATTGTGGTATATGTGGATGATATAATTTTTGGAAGTAATGTTAATCAAATGAGCCAAAAAAGTTTTGAAGAAATGCAAAAAAAAATTGAGATGTCCATGCTTGGAGAATTTCCATTCTTTCTAAGGCTACAAATTACTCAAACCAGCAAAGGCATATTCATTTCTCAGACCAAATATATCAAAGAGATGTTGAAGAATTTTGAAATGGAATAATGTAAACCTGTCAGCACACCAATGGTTAGTAGTTGTAAGATAAGTAAAGAAGATGAATCAAAGGAAGCAAATAAAACTTTGTATAGAACAATGATAGACAACCTCTTGTATGTGACAACCATATATTATGCTCGCAATAGGGTTAGTCGAAGGTTTCAATCTGCACCAAAGGAAACACATGTGCAGGAAGTAAAAATAACATTTAGATATCTAAAAGGCCTGTTGGAATTTGGTTTATGATATCCCACACG
This sequence comes from Picea engelmannii, assembly GCA_009831015.1. Classification (NCBI taxonomy): domain Eukaryota; kingdom Viridiplantae; phylum Streptophyta; class Pinopsida; order Pinales; family Pinaceae; genus Picea; species Picea engelmannii. The sequence goes on from ML782430.1 coordinate 133,849, forward strand.
AAAAGACTTTTATCTAAAAGATTACATAGATGCAGATTGGGAAGGCAGAGTGGATGACAAAAAAAGCACTAGTGGTGGAGCATTCTTTCTAGGAAACAATCTAGTATCTTGGTTTGGAAAAAATAAATCCTCAATATCTTTATCCACAACAAAAGTAGAATACATTGCAGTACCAACATGTTGCACAAAAGTTCTATGGATGAAAAAAACATTGTATGACATTAAGATAGAGTATGATCATCCCATATAAATTCTATGTGAGAATACCAGTGCCATAAAAATTTCAAAGAATCCAGTCATGTGTTCAAATACAAAACACATTCCAATCAAATATCACTTATTAAGAGAGAAAGTCACAAAACAAAATGTCAAGATCGAATATATTGGCACAAATGAACATGTTGCTGATTTATTTACAAAACCCCTTCCTAGAGAAGCATTTGAGTATCTGAGACCTAAATTAGGAATGGTACATATGCCATCCAATCACTGAAAAATTACAAGAGGAGAATAAGCTCAGATGGAGTTGTAGAAAAAGAGAAGGTTGTTGAGTAGAAAATGAAGAGTACAATGTAAGGGGGAGAAAATCCCTTTTTGATTTCTATCAAAGGAGAAGAATAAAGAGACAAGGGAGACTTGTAGGAAGCAATCAAATTAGATGGGAACAAAATGACAAGATATATGGTTTCATAGACTAGAGAAGTTTAATATTGTGTTGCCATCAATGACAAAGGAGGAGTTTGTTGGAAAATTGTTGTCATTGATGTCAAGGTAGAAATAACTGTGAATATCATCAATGAATTTGACGTCAAAGATAGGGGGAGACTATGAATTCCTTTATGAGTTGAGTTGATGAGCTATTGATATCTTCCCTGTGTGAATGAAGGCGAGATAACAAAGGAAATGTCCACATTGCAAATGGAACCAAAGAATGTTCAGAGCTGCATTGATGAGCTTATGCATGTTTATCCTGTGAATGAAGGTGAGAGGAATGAGATCGAGAAGGAAAATGAAGAGCTATAGGAATCTTGTGCATCTGAAAAATAAGAGTAGATGTCTCTGTGCATTGATTGAGTTTCAGTGAGGGTTGTACGAGGGTTTCCAATGGCCAGGTTAACCAGATTAAGTAAACAATGACAACCCAAATATCCCACATGCATTTAAGGGAAATTTACTATGAAGAGTTTATAATGAAAAATAAAAGAACATAGCTTGAATGTGAATGGCGAGCTACAAAACCCCATGTGAGGACTTACCTTTTGGCTGTGGGGTCCAACATATCAAAGGCCGAGATATTGGAGTGTTAGTGCGATGGGAAAATTTCCTGGTGCCTAATACCCGATGGGTCAATACTTGGTAGGCCAATTCATAGGTCACGTCAGTGCCATAGAGAGGCCATTCCATCCACCATGTAAGTATATAAGAAAATAAAAAGATACATGCATAAACCATCTTGTCTACCATGTCAACATGATGTTTGGAACATAGATCAACATGGTTCCAATATCAGATATCAAGAGATTGAAATAGAGTGCATGGAGTTAAATTTTCGGGTTCTAAGGGGCCTTATATGTCAGGGACCCAGTTAGATGATATCATAGTGTCCCAGTAGTGGGGTCCATGGTATTGGCATGTTTGATATCAAGAGATCAAGAGAAAGATTGAAATATTAAAATTTTTGGGGACCTAGGGGCCTGATATCTTGGGGGCCCAAGGGCCCAGTGCCTCACTGATTGAAATGTTAAAATTTATGGGGGTCTAGGGGCATAATATCCAAGGGGCCTAGGGGCCTAGTGCCTCATTGATTCGATATCAACATATTAGATATCGGAAGGATGAAGTATATGCACAATGTTAAAGTCTTAGGGATCCGATACCGGGGGGGTCAATGCCTGGTGGGCCAACTTCGATGCCACATCAAAAACCACATTCAAGCCATGTGGTGGCCATGTCAGTACCATGATATATGCCATATCAATATCCATAAAAAATTCCATGTGTCATGACAAGAACTAGTGCCAAGTTAATATAGTGATTGAACAAGGATGGAGGATGCAATGACATCAGTAGTCATGTGTCAGTGTCATGTCATACAACACATGTGTAGGGGGTCCACACATAGGCCATCTCAGACACAAAGAAAAATGGTTGTCAGTGATTATTGTCACATCATGTGCCACATGTCATGCCACATTAGTTCTACGTAGTGATACAATTAGTCCATGTGTCATGGGAGGATTGAGCCATGTATCTCAATTAGTACACCGACATATAGGATATCAAAAGTTTGTTCAAGTTCTGAAGTATTAAATCTCGGGCCCCAGAGGTATGATCCCTAGGTTGGCCCGATGCCCTATTAGGTCGGGGGCCTGATATCTCAGTGGTCTGAATATCTAGGGAACTGGATCAATGGTCAATATCAATCCAAGATTTGATTAGACGACGATTGTAAGTTGAATCCCCAATGATTCGGAAATGATACGAAGAAATTGGCGAACAAGATCAAAACATGGAAAGATCAGATAACTACTGAGAATTGAGGTCGTGTTGCTTATTTTGGTGGGTAGAGAATATATCAACGATTATGATTTGATTCAAGGGATGATCTGACGGTAGCTATGCATTAATGCTTATACAAAGGGACCTGTTGAAACAATTTTTTTTTTTTTTTTATCTCTAAGATGCAAAACTTTCCTTTTTTGGGTTTCGAATTTTCATAAAGTATAAGCTTCATTATCATTTCCAAAAGCCCAGTACTGAAATCCTGACAAGCTTTATTCTTCAAAAGAAAAAAAGTTCAACGGCTAAAAAACAAAGGTGTTATAAAAGTCCCGACGCACATTTTTCAGGATTCGGGTCTACTTCAAACCATATGTTTTCCATACTTCTTGAATCACGAAATCCCGACCCCGATTTCCCGAAAAGATTTGAAGATAGCTTTTAATCCCGATTAATTAATCCGCTAATATGAAAGTTTAAGCCTAATCTAACCTCATCGTGATTTCGCAATTTCAGGAATCGAGGTTTTACGATGACATACCTCATGTATCCACGATTCCCGAAATCCTGAAAGATTTGAGGATTAGTTTTAATCCTGATTAGTTAATCTGCTAATACGAAAGTTTAAGCCTAATCTAATCTCATCGTGATTTCACAATTTTGGGAATCGAGGTTTTGCGATGACATACCTCATGTATCCACGATTCTCGAAACCTCGAAAGATTCGAGGATTAGTTTTAATCCTGATTAATTAATGCAGTAACACAAAAGTTAAGGTTTAAGCTAATCTCATCGTGATTTCACAACTTTGGGAATTGAGGTTTTGCGATGACATACCTCATGTATCCACGATTCCCGAAACCCCAAAACGCGAAGTTGCGAACCATGATCAACGTTTAAAATGAACTAACTCTGTTTTATAAAACACGATTAACGGTACTTAAACTTCTTAGGTTTTTTCTCATTTTAGGTACCGTTAGATGAAATCTTACGATTTTTGAATCTGGGATTGCTGAAATATGACCACATTGATAACAGATAACTGATGACTTATGTAACACTAATTCATATCCCAGAATTGTTCACTGCATTTAAGGTTTTAAGTTCTTGACAACTGCGTCAGTACCTTCATCATTAAGTGAATTAAAAGAGAATTAAAGGCTTGTGTTTCACAACTTATGCTTGTTCCATTTTTCAAAGGTGATTCGCATTCAACCAAGCTCATATGCTTCTTTTCTGTGACAGGTTTTCCTTCTAACATAAAGCTATGGCTCCAAAGAAAGCACCGAAGAAGAGTGAAGATACAGAGAAGATGTGTAACCCAAAAGGAGATATCATATCCGACACTATTCCACACACCATTGACTCAATTAAATCCTGGAGACAAATCTATGAATTCCTGGATCACGAAATAAAAAATTCTCCTGCTAATTCCAAGAACCACTTTTGGGATATAGCAGAATCAGAGCTTCATAAGATCACAACATGCCCTTGGCTCATGGCATACAATGATATGATCAATTGGGACTTGGAGAAGGTTGATATCTCGACGAGAAGCATTTACAACGAGCAACCGGTCCTTGTCGGCTCATTCGGGCCAGAGCATATACAAGTAATGTACAAACTCTTGCCAAATCCTAAGTACATTTATAATGCCGAATTCATAGCTGAGTTTCAAAGGAAAGAATGTACTAAGGCTGACCAAACATATCCTGATCATATTAAAGGATGGTGGAGATGTCCATAGAAATTTAGGGCTGACTCCCATGGAATTTATGCCACGACATCTTTAAACAAGTAAATGGTCTATGTAGCCATTATGTTGCGTAGACTCTTCAGAAAAAAGGATCCCTGCCATTTTCCTACAGAATGGGTGCCCCTTATAGAATAAGCATCATAAGGATACACTTTTAACTGGAGCAAGATTTTGTCTGATAACCTAGCTCAAGAGGTTTCAAATTACAGAGTTGCAAGATCTAAAGGTTAGCCAGTGGCCTTTTACCTATTGGCGTACATCATGGACACAATCTTCTTTGTGACTCCATTTCCCTTGATGAATTGGAGTTGGAACATAACCTGCCCCGAACCCATTCACGAGTATCACTCTGTGCTATGGGAAGAAAATGCTAAGGGTGCATTTTATGAAATTTGTCAGTTCATAGTATTTCCAATGCATAAAATGTTTTATGGTTGTGAACCCCTCGCATTTCTGAGACAGTCTCAGAAAACCTCAAAGCACTAGCCAAATGGTTCATCGATGAAAAATTCTCTTACATCAAGGTTTATGGGTGCTCAATTCCCCCCCATGCTCTTCCAAAGTTCCTCCTAGATAGACTGGTGTGCAGAGAGGTAGCGCACCAGATAGTAAAAGGTGGTATTAGAATAGAGCTAAAGGAAGCTCAAAAGAAGTCTTGTCCAACCATGCCTGTACATATCGAGAAATTTTTATTGCAGAACCTAGGCCATTCTAAAGTGGAAGCAGAAGCACTGGAAGATGTTAAACAGGTAAATATTGAACATAAAAAACATGACCCTTATCACCTGGTGAACAGAGATTTGATGAAATGCAATATGAAGGCTTATGAACATGAAAAGTTTTTTTATGATGATATATTGAAAGAGTTTAAAACCTATGAGGAGGTTTTGAATAGGGTACAGGCCTTATCACCAGACTTACAGACTGATTTCATGTCCTTCCAAGGTCAAAGGAGAAGTTGTTTGCCAAAGATTTTGCAGGTTGAATCCACAACCTCCCCTCTAGAGAAGGAAGGGTCTCCCCTAGGTTTTGAAACAAAGTTGCAGGATACAATAGCTGCAAAGGAAAAAATGAAGGAGATCAAAATTCCTTCACAAGAAACAGAGGAATCAGAGTCTAGGAAAGATAAGGAGTTGGAAATATCCCCAGAAAACCCTGGGGATTTTCCCAAAAAAGTAGAAGGAACAACATCAACGGAGATTGGAAGTCCCATTACTTATTTGAACCCTTTGCAGTCTACTTATGGTAACCCCCAAATGCAATTCCTTTACGTTAGTGATCTCAAACCTATTTCTAGGGATGAGATTCCTTCCTCTGATTACTTTTTCAGTAAAAAGAGGAAGGATATCCTGAAACAGGAAATGCATCCAAGAGGACACAGGATGATAAAAAAGCACAAGATCATCATAGATGGAAAAAAAATTCAAGAAGGGGAATTTGCTACAGAGGTAACAGGCACAATGGGAGCCTTAGCATTGACAAATTTATGCTCTGTGGGTAATTTGACAACCATGTTGCATCGGAAAGATCAGACGATAGCTCAGCTACAAAGTCAATTAAAGGAGACCGAAAGAAGTATCAGAATAGAGATAGATAAAGGTCTAGAATGAGCTAGATTCAATGACATTCAAGAGATTCAAAAACTGAAAGCAAGCTTAGATGAAGCAAATCTAAAGATATAGGTCAGTCAAGAACAGGTCCTACAACAAGAAGAAATGAATGGACAATTACAAAATAAGATTAATTCCATTCCAAATCAAGTGGTAGAGATGAAAACTTTCCAAGCCCAGGCATTGGAAATACATGCAAAAATAGAAATAGAGCAACATGGATTGATCTCTAAGCTAGAAATTATTCAGAATTACTTTCAGGAGACAAGCAAATCCTTGGAGAGTATTCTCCTAAAAGAGAGAGAAGAAAAAGTAGCCAGAACCACTTTTCAAAAGGCAGTGACTCTTTCAACAAAAGAAGAGATTGGAAAGACTCATAAGTTATCTATTTCCGAACAGATCAAAGGGGATATAATACTCAAGGTTTGGGAGGCAAGCCTCACCGAAAACAAGAGAATAACCAAAGAGGTTAATGATGATTTCCAAGAAATTTTTGATCTTCTAGATAAGGCTTCCTTGAACATTGGAAAAGACAACTATCATGGGTTATAAGGAGAAATTAACATTGGTAAGCATCAGTTATGATTCAAGGAGGATCTGGAAGAAATTCAGGTAGAGATCTCATAGATAAAGATAATTGATGTTACACAGATTAATAAGTGGATGGTGAGGCCAAATTTAAAGTTACAAGCTATTGAGTTTACAGGAAAGATAGTTGACGACCGCCTACCAGGACTAAAAAGAAAATTCTTCCTATTTGAGGCGAAAGATATTCCAGAGGCTCCTAGAGTGTTAGTGCACCTCTTGGGAAAATGTATTGATTGTCTCAAAAAAGAAGAAGCAGGTTCATCAACAAATAAGTAAAGTATTATTTTGAAAATTTCATCATAGAAACTAATCAAAGAAGATAAAGATAAAAATATAAACGGTTCAGTATTCCACATTTATGTAATCGTTAGTCTTCGGAAGTTAGTTAATCAGCAACAGAAAAAAAGTTTGGTGATCATGTATAAATATAATTTTACAAGACTAAGAAGGGGATTTTGGTTTTTTGGGAGCTGATTGTATTAGAATTTTTCCAATTTACAGTGATATAAATAATGCAGAAGAGATTCTAAATTCTGTCAACTTGAAGCTATGTGTTCCTTTGCTATGTTTTCAATATCTTTCAACATCTTTCTTTTCATGTCTTTCTAATGAATGATCAACTATAGTTTAACTCAAACTTCTATTGTGGTTTGAATTTATTTAATTATCTAATCATTTATAGTTTTTCCTCTGTGATTGTTATTAGCAGTTTCAAGACTTGTAGGTCATTTGGATGGTTATATTTTATATTTCATTAGAAATCTCGTTTTTCTCTCTTTCTTTTGTTATGATATGATATTCTTTCGTGATTAAAGCCTCATATTTTCTGACACGTTACTTTGGTTATTTTACTATTCTCAAATTGTTTCAAGTACAAGAAACAACCTCTACCATTTTTGTGTTATTATTTTGAGTTCCAAAACTCCTTTTCTATTTCATCCCTCAAAAATGAAGCAACAAAATTTTAAACATTTTATAATTCAATAAAATTTTACCCCTCATGACTGTCCCAAATAATAAACAACCTAATATAGAACCTGGCCTTCAATATCAAATTAGCATTGCTTTGAACTCATTTAATACTATCCGGCAAACAACAACTACCCGGGTCAAATTAGAACGCTCGTGGGAAGTTATCGAGAGAGACATCAGCATCCAAGAGCAATGGGAAGCTAGACAGAGATAGTTGAAAAACCAACTCTGATTTACCTTTCACATTTGATTCTTACCCCCTTAATTTTCTTTATCTTTTCGGATGCCTTGATGGTATACTTTAGAGCCTTAAAGTATAAACTCAGGAACAACATCTTTTTGACGTCGTTGCTGGGGAACAAAGAAATGAAACTTTTCCCTGGGAAGAATGACATTGACATTTTCTTTCTTTGATAGTGAACAAAGATAGAAAAAATTTCTAATGCTACCTTCATCTTTCACTTGGTGACTCCACGATAAGTAAGCTGGATTTTAGCTGAAAGAACACCAAAAAGAACCCAGACGACAAGCGTACCTCGCCATTCTCTGATCCAGAAAAGATTTTAAAATTACGAAGATCCCTTAGACAAATCATTTCACTTATACATACAAATTGTCAGCCTCATTTTACACAGTTCAAAGTTAAGAAAACACTTGAGAGATCCCTCTCGCTTCCTTCTTCAAACGATACGTTCTATTTTCCTGAAATATATACCCCAAACTTGCACAAACCTTCTTCTCACACACTCCGAGCTTCAGCCTCAAATCCATCAATGGTTTCACACGGAGGCGCAGGAGTTGGAGGCAGTGCCCCGGGAGGACCAGCAGGAAGCTAAGCATCGCCTCCTAGAATCTTTGCTAAGGTAGTTTCCAGATATTCCCCCCTTGTCCTCCCAGTTTCCCTACACGATCTTCCCAAAAATTATATGAAAATCCTTCCCAAATTTATAGGGGAAGGAGATTTAACCTCTCAAGAACATATAAATTTCTTCGACCAATTTGTCGACATCCTTGGAATCGAACACGAAGATGTCTATTCTAGACTCCTCGTTCAAACTTTCGAAGGACAGGTGAGGACCTAGTTCCGAGCCTTGACAACTGGATCTCTATGATCTTATGAAGAACTTGAAAACGCTTTTATCAGACAATGGGGGGAAAGGAGAGACCACCTCTATTACCTAACTGAATTTGGAGCCCTTAGAAAGAAAAACTCAGAATTAGTTCTCGAGTTCACGCAAAGGTTTAACAAGTTGTATAATAAAATCTCGGTTGAGGTCAAACCTTCTCAACCCGTAACAAAGGTGATTTTCGTTGGAGATTTTGATCCCTATTTCACTCTATTATTGAGAGAAAGGAGATCACCAGATCTCACGAGAATGCAAGATGATTCCTTAGAAATCGAATCCAACATGATGGCATTAAGAAAATTAAAAGAAAAAATAGAAACCGAGAACAAATAAATTAGGAAATTGAAAGAACAAGGAGGATCCTCAGGATCGGGGAAATCCTCGGGAGATAAAATAGACGAGATGGCTAAGGTAATTAGAGAACTCTTGAATAAGATTTCAAAAATGGAACTAGATAAATCAAAAAGGGATAATTTTCCTCGGAAGGATTTTAGAAGGAATCCTGATCCTCAGGCCCCACAGAAAACAATTAAGAATGAGGATAAAAAAATCCCACCCCCCTTCAAAAGTGAAAACTTCATTGGAGAGGAAGACCTAGAAAATTTTGAAGAGTTATATGAGGATATAAATAATCTTGGCGATGATAATAAATCACCTTGTTTATCAAGACAAGATTATGAAAAATCCTTAAATAAAGAAATTAGACCGGAAGACGATGTTAGTAACGGTACTTATGAAGATTTGACATATCAAGGTATCACAGATGATATTATAGCCGAAATACACGAGAAGTACAATTTAACACCTAGGAATAAGAGTCTTCCAATCGCCCCAACAAAAAAGATCTTGCCTAGGGGAGAAACTGATGAAGCGCCTCCAAAGGTTGCTGAGAAACAAACTGCAAAAACCCACACCGCTGGCACGCGACCTGTCAAGTCAAAGTCAGTAGAAACACCCCCTGTGAAAACACAGGTCCTTGTGAGTGAAAACAAATCCGCACCACAAAGAAAAACTGAAAATAAAGGAATGGAGGCCCCAAACATAGAGAGAGACAAGGCCCTGGGAAATTTTAATATGGAAAATGAAATAAACAAAATCAAAATCCCTATCCCACTTGTTGAACTGGCTAAAAATCCCATATACAGAAAACAAATTGCCAAGATGATTAGTTTTTCACAAGATGAAATCCAAGCCGATGTGATCAACTTAAAAGATGATAAGTCGAACATTATTTTTGGTCCACATTTCGAAGGCACCAGAGACACTGTTGCCCCCTTCTATATCAGTTTAACCTTGTTTGACCACCTATTGCATAACTGTATGCTAGATTCCGGGGCATCCCACAATGTAATGACTAAAGCAATTATGGATAAATTGGGCCTCGAAATCACTAGGCCTTATGGATATTTATACTCATTTGATTCAAGAAAATTCAAATGCATAGGTATGATTAAAGACTTGGTACCCGCAACGGTGTAGACCAATTGGAAAGTGTCGTGTAAATGGAAGGAAATATGTAAAAAGAGGTCTCAAGGTCGTTTCTCACCCCGATTTACTCGGAGGGCGTGCTTGCGGGTTGTGTGTTCCTCCCTAGGGGTTATAAGGTAGCCAATAGGATTCGACCCTGTTTCAAGTGAGTACGATACTACTGTTGTTACCAATTCCCCTAGTTGCAAAAAAAAAAAAAAAAAACTTGGTGGTAAACCTGGCACAAATACCCACAAAAAGCATTTTTATGGATGTAGTGGTTGTTGATATCCCTCCGAAATATGATATGTTGTTATCTAGGTCATGGGGCACCAAGCTTGGAGGATCTCTCCATCTTGACATGATGTATGCTACGATTCCATTTTTTGGAGGACAATACACACACTTATACAGAGAAACTAGATTGGATTTCACAGTAAGTGATCCACAAAACCCAAATAACCACCCTGTATATATAGCTGATGAAGATTTAGGAAATTGTATCTTATCCATCGATGACGATACTGATGTAGATATAGATGAAAATTGTATAGAAGAAAAAACAGAAAAAGAAAAATAAAAAAAGATGTATATAGCACTGGTGTATGGAAGATGGTTTTTTACGGTGCTTCATCATACTTTGGAGCTGGAGCAGGGGCACTCCTTGTGGCTCCTGATGATCAATTTGTAATCCCCTTTTCCTATAGGCTACAGTGGAATGTGGACTACACAAATAATGTTTGTGAGTATGAAGCCTTAGTGTTAGGGTTAGAAGACGCTAGGAGAATGAAAATAAGAAACCTCAAAGTTTTTGGTGACGTTGAGCTAATCATAAAATAGGTGAACCGACAGTATCAGGACAAACATCCTAGTTTGAGGTCCTACAGGAATTGCGTCTGGGATCTGATCGAAAATTTCTTCTTCTTTGTGAAGGTTCATTTCGTTCCAAGGACTGAAAACCAATAGGCTGATGCGTTAGCCAAAGCAGCCTTAACATTCACACCTCCCACTTATTTTAAACTGAATTACCACATACAAATGAGACACCAACCTTCTATACCAAATAATGTACAACATTGGCAAGTTTTTGAGAATGATGAATAGCTTCACAAATTTTTAGAATCAATAGATGAGTTTTTCGAAACGCATATTGATCAAGAAAACCAAAATGATCCTATTTGGATCATGCAGGAAGGGGAATACCCTCAAGACTTTCACGATAAGATCGTGAATCACCGAATGCGTGCTCTAAAAAATAACCAGATTCCCAAAGGACTGATTCCATTGGAAAGGTTATTTAATCAAGATGATATCCCTTTAAAATCCACTCTACAGCCTCAACCTGAAGAGGTTGAGGACTATGAAATAGGTACTAAAGAAAACCCTCGGTTGGTGAAACTATTCAAATATATTTCCCCAGAAGCCAAAAGTAAATACGCGGAGTTTCTTAGAAAGTACAAGGACATTTTCGCTTGGTCATATGAAGAGCTGAGAACCTATGACACCACTGTGATTGAACATAAAATACCCCTGAAGCCTGGTGTCAAACCCTTTAGACAAAAACTCAGACAAATCAATCCTATTTTATTGCCTGTGATCGAAAAGGAAGTCAAAAATATCCTGGATGCAAAAATAATCGTACCATTGAGATACTCTAATTGGGTAGCAAACATGGTCCCAGTTAGAAAGAAAAACGGGGAAATTAGGCTATGTGTGGATTTTAGAAATCTAAATAAATCACCCCTCAAAGACAACTACCCCCTACCCAAAATGGATCACATTTTAGAAAAAGTAGTTGGGAAAAATAGGATGTCGATGATCGACGGGTTTTCCAGGTACAATCAAATTTCCATCTACGAACATGATAAAGAAAAAAAAACCTTCATTTATGTATGACAAGATGCCTTTTGGTTTAATGAATGTAGGTGCTACTTTCCAACGTGCCATGGATATTGCTTTCAATGGTGAAAGGGACAAATTTGTGGTTATCTATCTTGATGATCTAACCGTTTTTTCTAAATCCGACGAAGATCATCTGATACATCTCAAGAAAACGTTTGAGAAATTTCGCAAGTTCAGTTTGTCTTTAAATCCCAAAAAGCCTCACTTTGCTATGCAAGAAGGTAAACTCTTAGGCCATATTGTGTCTCAAGATGGAGTTAAAATTGATCCTAAAAGAGTTAAAGCTATAGACACAATAAATATTCCTAGGAATGTAAAAGAGATTCAGTCATTCTTAGGAAAAATAAATTTTTTGAGGAGATTTATCCCAAACTTTGTTGAAATCGTGAGATTGATCACAGATATGATGAAGAAAAACAACAAAGCGAAATGGACAGCAGAAGCCAAAGAATCATTTGCACACATCAAGAAGGTGATAAGCGAGGCACTCGTACTGGCAAGCCCTGGTTATCTAAAGGACTTTCTTATTTTCTCATTCGCCTCTGAACACACACTCGCTGCGGTACTTCTCCAGAGAAATGGAGAAGGTTTCAAACAACCGATAGCCTTTTTTAGCAAAAGTCTTAGAGACGCTGAACTCAGATATGATATAATGGAAAAACAAGCATATGTTATGGTGAAGGAATTAAAGGATTTCAGAACCTACGTGTTGCATTCCAAGGTAACTGCGTATGGACCCACTAGCTCCGTAAAAGACATTTTGGTTCAGTCTGACAGTGATGGTAAAATAAGACGGTGGCTTGCCAAAATTCAAGAATTCGACTTGGAGATAAAACCAACGAGACTGGTAAAGGGACAAGGTTTGGCCAAACTCTTAGTCGAATCAAATTTCAGATCTCTCAGTATAAATGGCCTACACGGATGTGAAGAGGGTGTGGACATGAACGAGTTTGATGAGAAAACAAGTGCAATCAGAATAGAAGAGAAGTTGGCTTCATCAGATTGGTACAAAGACATAATGTCCTACCTGTTGACCTTGAAGTGCCCAAGTGACTTACTCCCATCCAAAGCCAGAACGCTGAAACTGCATATTGTCAAGTACTGTATCTCCGAAATTAAATTGTATTGGAAAGACCCACTTGGATTCTTGTTGGTTTGTTTAGTTGAATCATAAACCGAGAGGGTCATAAGTGAATTTCATGAAGGAGTGTGCGGGGGACATCACGCTTGGAGGGCGACAACTTATAAGATCCTGAGGGCAGGGTATTATTGGCCAAAACTTTTCTCAGACGTCAATGCCAAAGTCCGAGCCTGTAACCCTTGCCAATTGTTCGCAGGCAAGCATAAACTCCTAGCGATGTCATCGGTTCTGGTCAAAACGGAAGCCTCCTTTTAGCAATGGGGATTAGATTTCATAGGCGAAATTAATCCTTATTCTAGCGCTCAATATAAATGGATCTTGACTGCTACAGATTACTTCACCAAATGGGTGGAGGCTATTCCAACTAGAAGGGCTACGGATTCGGTGGTAATAGATTTCTTAGAAGAGAACTTTTTGTGTAGATTCAGTTTCCCCCAAAAGATAGTCACAGATAACGCCCATGCCTTTAAATCTATGGCTATGGTCAGTTTTTTCCAAAAGCAAAATATCGTGCTTGGTCATTCCATGGCATATTACCCCCAAGGAAATGGACTAGCTGAGTCTTCAAACAAGAGTCTGATCAATGTAATTAAGAAAGTGTTGGACAAGAATAAAAAATCTTGGCATGTGCATTTGAAATATGCTTTATGGGAAAATCAGACAGGCATAAAAAAATCTATCGACACTTCTCCTTTCCAAATGGTGTACGGGATCGACGTGGTATTACCCATAAATCTAGCGCTCCCCGTAATGAATTTTTGGCAAGATGAGAAAGAAGAACCAAATCATGTCATAAGAAGGATAAACCAGATAATTGAAGTCCAACAACACAGGGTAAAAGTGGACGAAAGGTTGCGGAAATACCAAGACAACATGAAAGTGCTTTTCAATCGTAAAGCCAAAGACAAAGATTTTCTCCCTGGAGATTTGGTTTTAAAATGGGATTCTAGGAAGGAAGACTCGGAAAAACATGGTAAATTCGATCATATCTGGTATGGACCCTTCAAGTTTACTACTCCTGAAGGAAAAAATTTGTTTCTGTTAGAGAATTTGGATGGTAAAATCCTCAACGCCCCTATCAACGAGCATTATTTAAAACACTATATGAAGTAATTGGTTTCCAAAATTTCCACTGTATATATTGGTTTGTGTTTTCTTTTTCCTTTTTTCATAATTTTCTTTGGTAAGTCTACTTTCGTCAAAAATAAAATAGGTCAATGTTTTCTTTTTAGAAGTAAGGATATGAAATTCTCAATGCATTCAATTCTTTTAAAACCCTGATACTCTTCGTATTGTTCCCTTATAGGATCATGGCTTGCAGCCCAAATAAGATAAAGGAGTAAACAGACGGCTATATATCGGAAGATAAATTCATCGAAAATAGGTGATAGAAAATATTTTCTGTTATTTCAAAAGAGAAGGAAAATGGTAAGGCAAAGGTGCAAATTCCAGAGTAGTTTTTTTTTTTTTTTTTAAACGAAGGTCTCTAAAGTGCGGTGATGGTCTCGTAAGCGTGATATGTCACTAAAAGAACAAGTTTTTACTGTGGGCCCTAAGAGTTTCACCTAGATAAAGATAAGAGGTAATTTAAATAAGTATAGAGAGTAGAGCGTCCCTAAGAAAGGTTTCCAAAAGTTGGGTTTAATCCATGACCCCCTTTTTTTGACTTCCAGGTCTTCCTCTATCGCCCCTTTCTAACCTTGGTTTTTCCTTCTTTAAAAACCAAACATTTTTTCGGGTTTCCCATAGAGGGAGAAGAGATTACGTCTCATCTTTGAAGCTGGAAAATATATTTTAAAAGATAAGCCAGTCCTCATAACTCCTTACTCTCTAGCTAAACAAAGTTATGCATAGGCTGATCCTGACTCTCCTATGTTTCTTAACAGTTTTCTAAGGATTGAGGCTTGCTCGAAGGAAGACCCCTGGAAGTAATCATTCCCATTTTCCCTACGGGCTAAGGTGCTTTGAAGGTTAAGAGAAGGTTGGTCCAGGGTAATCAAATCAAGTTGACAAACCTCCACTGTAAATTTTACACGGATATCATCCTTGGTATACATGGTACAACTGATTGCTCCCACTTCGTGTTAAAAAAGTAAAATATAAGACAGATAGTGAAAGGAAATTCATATTTGATTTCCCCCATCTAGTCCAAGAAGACAATGAAAGGAAATTCATAAGTGATTGCCCTCGTCTCAACATTTAAATGCATAATTATGTCTCGAAGTGGTGAAAGGAAATTCAGTAAAAAGGGATAGATAACTTTACCGAGATACTGAACAGGCTCGCTGGAAGTGAAGTAATATTTGAGGTATCTATAAGGCTATCATACGTAAATTTCACTCTACCTTGGTTACCAGCCTTTTCAAAACTGGATCTGCATCCCAAGTTCAGACAGGGCTCCCCGATTAAAAACATGAAATTTACTTCGTTTGATGCAATCCAAAAGACGCAAAATCTATAGGATTTCCTAGGATTGTTTTGATCATCCTAAAGCAGATCTAAATTTAGTAGTGAGAAGGAGAAGATCGTGAATAGGGCTGCAACTGATTTTACAACGTTGGGAGTTTTGAAAAGATTTTCAGAAGTAAAGACATAATCTCTCTTCCCTTTGTATCCCCTTCCTAAGCAAGTTCTGCAGAAATAAGCCTTTGATTCCATTTACCCAATAAAGGCACTAAGTCTACGCGTTCTCCTCATTCTGCAAGGAGACGAGGTCCCCAATTGGAGCCTATGTTGAAACAATTTTTTAATTTTATTTTTTTTATCTCTAAGATCCAAAACTTTCTTTTTTCAGGTTTCGACTTTTCATAAAGCACAAGCTTCGTTATCATTTCCAAAAGCCTAGTACCGAAATCCCGACAAGCTTTATTCTTCAAAAGAAAAAAAGTTCAACTGCTAAAAAACAAAGGTGTTTTAAAAGTCCCGACGCACATTTTTCGGGATTCGGGTCTACTTAAAACCATATGTTTTCCATACTTTTTGAATCATGAAATCCTGACCCCCGATTTCCCAAAAATATTTGAAGATAGTTTTTAATCCCGACTAATTAATCCACTAATACGAAAGTTTAAGCCTAATCTAATCTCATCATGATTTTGCAATTTCAGGAATCAAGGTTTTGAGATGACATACCTCATGTATCCATGATTCCCAAAACCTCGAAAGATTTGAGGATTAGTTTTAATCCTGATTAATTAATCCACTCATACAAAAGTTTAAGCCTAATCTAATCTCATCGTGATTTCACAATTTTGGGAATTGAGGTTTTGCAATGACATACCTCATGTATCCACGATTCCCAAAACCCCGAAATATTTGAGGATTAGTTTTAATCCTGATTAATTAATGCACTAACACAAAAGTTAAGGCTTAAGCTAATCTCATCGTGATTTCGCAACTTCGGGAATCGAGGTTTTGCGATGACATACCTCATGTGTCCACGATTCTCGAAACTCTGAAACACAAAGTCGCGAACCATGATCAACATTTAAAATGAACTAACTTTGTTTTATAAAACACGATTAATGGTAATTAAACTTCTTAGGTTTTTTCTCATTTTCGGTACCATTGGATGAAATCTTACGATTTTTGAATCTGGGATTGCCGGAATATGACCACACTGATAACAGATAATTGATGACTTATGGAACACTAATGCATATCCCATAATTATTCACTGCATTTAAGGTATTAATTTCTTGACAGCTGCGTCAGTACCTTCATCATTAAGTGAATTAAAAGAGAATTAAAGGCATGTGTTTCGCAACTTATACTTGTTCTATTTTTCAAAGGTGATTCGCATTCAACCAATCTCATACGCTTCTTTTCTATGACATGTTTTCCTTCTAACATAAATCTATGGCGCCAAAGAAAGCACTGAATAAGAGTGAAGATACAAAGAATATGCTTAACCCAGAAGGAGATATCATATCTGACACTATGCCACACGCCACTGACTCAATTAAATCCTAGAGACAAATCTATGAATTCTTGGATTGCGAAATGAAAAATTATCCTGTTTATTTCAAGAACCACTTTCAGGATATACCAGAATGAGAGCTTCATAAGATCTCAGCATGCCTTCGGCTAATGGCATACAAAAATATGATCAATTGGGCCTTGGAGAAGGTTGATATCCCGACGAGAAGCATTTACAATGATCAAGTAGTCGTTGTCGACTCATTCAGGCCAGAGCATATACAAGTAATGTACAAACTCTCACCAAATCCTATGTACATTTATAATGCCAAATTCATATCTAAGTTTCAAAGGAAAGAATTTACTGAGGCTGACCAAACATATCCTGATCATATTAAAGGATGGTGGAGATGTCCATCGAAATTTAGGGCTGATTCCCATGGAATTTATGCCATAGCATCTTTAAATGAGTACATGGTCTATGTAGCCATTATGCTATGTAGACTCTTCGGGAAAAAGTATCCCTGCCATTTTCCTGCAGAATGGGTGCCCCTTCTAGAAGAAGCATCAGAAGGATACACTTTTAACTGAAGAAAGATTTTGTCTGATAACCTAACTCAAGAGGTTTAAAATTACAGAGTTGCAAGATCTAAAGGTCAGCCAGTGGCCTTTTACATGTCGGCATACATCATGGATGCAATCTGCTTTGTGACTCCATTTCCCCTGATGAATTAGAGTTGGAACATAACCTACCCCAAACCCATTCACGAGTATCACTTTGTGCTATGGGAAGAAAATGCTAAGGATGTGTTTTATGAAATTTGTCATTTCATAGTAATTCCAATGCATAAAATGTTTTATGGCTATGAACCCCCTCACATTTCTGAGAACGAAATGCCTTCATAAGAAACAGAGGAATTAGAGTCTAAGAAAGATAAGGAGTTGGAAATATCCCCAGAAAACCATGGGGATTTTCCCAAAAAAGTAGGAGGAACATCATCAATGGAGATTGGAAGTCCCATTATTTCTTTGAACCCTTTGTAGTCTACTTATGGTAACCCACAAATGGAATTCCTTTACGTTAGTGATCTCAAACCTATTTCTAGGGATGAGATTCCTTCCTCTGATTACTTTTTCAGTAAAAAGAGGAAGGCTATCCTGAAACAGGAAATGCATCCAATAGGAGACAGGATAATAAAAAATCATAAGATCATCATAGATGGAAAAAACCTTCAAGAAGGGGAATTCACTACAGATATAGCAGGCACAATGGGAGCCTTAGCATCGACAAATTTATACTCTATGGGTAATTTGACAACTATGTTGCAGCGGAAAGATCAGACGATAACTCAGCTACAAAGTCAATTAAAGGAGACCGAAAGAAGTATTAGTAGGGAGATAGCTAAAGGTCTAGAACGAGCCAGATTCAATAACATTCAAGAGATTCAAAAACTGAAAGCAATCTTAGATGAAGCAAACCTAAAGATATAGTTCAGTCAAGCACAAGTCCTACAACAAGAAAAAATGAATGGAGAATTACAAAATAAGATTAATTCCATTCAAAATCAAGTGGTAGAGATGAAAACTTTCCAAGCCCAGGCATTGGAAATACATGCAAAAATAGAAAAAGAGCAACATGGATTGATCTCTAAGCTAGAAATTATTCAGACTTACTTTCAGGAGACAAGCAAATCCTTGGAGAGTATTCTCCTAAAAGAGAGAGAAGAAAAAGTAGCTAGAACCACTTTTCAAAAGGCAGTGACTCTTTCAGCAAAAGAAGAGATTGGAAAAACTCACAAGTTATATGTTTCAGAATAGATCAAAGGGGATATAATACTCAAGGTTTGGGAGGCAAGCCTCACCGAAAACAAGAGAATAACCAAAGAGTTTAACGATGATTTCCAAGAAGTTTTTGATCTTCTAGATAAGGCTTCCTTGAACATTGGAAAAGACAACTGTCCTGGGTTATTAGGAGAAATTAACATTGGTAAGCATCAGTAAGATTCAAGGAGGATCTGGAAGAAATTCATGTAGAGATCTCACAAATAAAGGTAATTGATGTTACACAGATTAATCAGTGGATGGAGAGGCCAAATTTAAAGTTACAAGCTATTGAGTTTACAGGAAAGATAGTTGACGACCGCCTACCAGGACTATAGAGAAAATTCTTCCTATTTGAGGTGAAAGATATTCTAGAGGCTCCTAGAGTGTTAGTGCACCTCCTAGGAAAATGTATGGATTGTCTCAAAAAAGAAGAAGCAGGTTCATCAACAAAGAAGTAAAGTATTATTTTGAAAATTTCATCATCGAAATTAATCAAAGAAGATAAAGATAAAAATATAAACGGTTCAGTATTCCACATTTATGTAACCGTTAGTCTTCGAAAGTTAGTTAATCAACAACAGAAAAAAGGTTTGGTGATCATGTATAAATATAATTTTACAAGACTGAGAAGGGGCTTTTGGTTTTTTGGGAGCCGATTGTATTAGAAGTTTTCTGATAAATACAATGATATAAATAATGCAGAAGAGATTCTGAATTATCTCAACTTTTTGAAGCTATGTGTTCCTTTGCTCTATTTTCAATATCTTTCAACATATTTCTTTTCATGTCTTTCTAATGAATGATCAACTATAGTTTAACTCAAACTTCTATTGTGGTTTGAATTTATTTAATTATCTAATCATTTACAGTTTTTCCTCTATGATTTCTATCAGCAGTTTCAAGACCTATAGGTCATTTGGATGGTTATATTTTATATTTCATTAGAAATCTCGTTTTTCTCTCTTTCTTCTCTTATGATATGAGATTCTTTCGTGATTAAAGCCTCATATTTTCCGACACGTTACTTTTGTTATTTTACTATTCTCAAATTGCTTCAAGTACAAGAAACAACCTCTACTGTTTTTGTGTTATTATTTTGAGTTCCAAAACTCCTTTTCTATTTCATCCCTCGAAACTGAAGCAACAAAATTTTAAACATTTTATAATTCAATAAAATTTTACCCCTCATGAATGTCCCAAATGATAGACAACCTAATATAGAACCTGGCCTTCAAGATCAAACTAGCATTGATTTTAACTTATTTAATATTATCCTGCAAACAACAACTACCCGGGTCGAATTAGAATGCTCGTGGGCAGTTATCGAGAGAGACATCAACATCCAAGAGAAATGGGAAGCTAGACAGAGACAGTTGAGAAACCAACTCTGATTTACCTTTCACATTTGATTCTTACCCCCTTAATTTTCTTTATCTTTTCGGATGCCTTGACAGTATACTTTAGAGCCTTAAAGTATAAACTCAAGAACAACAGAACCAATGAGAATATTGCACATCAAACTAAAGGGTATTTGAGATTAGTTTCAAAGGAGTGTTGCAACCCAATTTTGAGGAATATTCAAGATATTTGGAGCCAACCCCATGGACATATTTTTAGTATGTGTAAAAATCCATGGAAGCATGGAGTGTATAAATAATGATGAAAATCCAAGTCAGTGAAGTATCGAGT
This sequence comes from Picea engelmannii, assembly GCA_009831015.1. Lineage (NCBI taxonomy): Eukaryota > Viridiplantae > Streptophyta > Pinopsida > Pinales > Pinaceae > Picea > Picea engelmannii. Next base: position 154,342 of record ML782430.1, read on the forward strand.
GAGTGTGGATCATGTGAAGAGAAGCTCTAAGGCTCTGAGGTTCGAGGATTCCAGAAAATGAAAGGAAGATAATGTAATCTTCTAAGGGTGGCTAAGAGGTGCAAGGTATAAGAAACTTCTAAAATCATGTAGATTGTAGACTGGTGAAGAGTGTTGTGACAACAAATACAAATATTTTTTTTTATGTAGCTGAAGGTTTGATTTGGTATTGTTGACAATTTAAGGAGATTGGTGTCTCTAGTTGGTTGGTGCTTACATCTTGCTGAGTTGGTGCTCAGCCAAGTGGATTGGGTCTCCTATAGGTTGGTGCCTGAAAATATAATAGTTGTAGGTTGGTTCTTATAGGCATTGTTTATTTGGTTCCCAACTAAGGATATTGGTGTATCCTACAAGTTGGTTCTTGCAAATATTGTAACAATAAGTTTGTGCCTACATAATTTTATAAATAAAAAGTTTTGTGGTTTTCTCCCATTTGGGTTTCCATGTTAAATAGTTGTGCATAGTGGATTGTATGTTTGTATGCACATTTATCATTAACTACTTATGGTTGGTGAAGTAAAAAATTGATAAAGATTGTACGAAAAGTAAAAACATTCCTATACTGATTCACCCTCCCCCTCTAAATATAAATAATTGTGCCAACATATTGGCCACCTTTACCATGATTTATCTCCCACCAAAATGTAAATTAGATTTACTTCATCATACATAATTGAAACTCATATGGATTTTGTAAAATCTCTAGCACCTAGAGTGACCAGAGTGATTGGTTTTCTAAGATTGGTGTAACATGGCCTACCATATGTCAAGTAACTAACTCGTATGGCCGCCATGAAATCTCCAACACCTAACATGCTTAGAGTGATTGGTTTTAAAATATTGGTGTAACATGGCCTACCATATGCCGAGTGACTAACTTAAGAATATATCCATTGAGACACGTCTCTGTACCATTCATCCAATTGACGGGAAACTACGAATAACAATACCACACTTTTTCCACATTCTACGCGAAGGGTCTGTGAAAACACAACTCTCCGCACGTGATTTTATGGGAATTTCCATGATCAAGGAAAAAAATATACACCCTGCAACAAAGAATTTAATTCTTTAGGATATACCATACGATCTAAATATGTTATGGATTGAAAAATATATATTCCAACATATAAAGAATTAAATGCTTTTCTACGAGGTGCATATTGATAACCATTCTACAAAATCCATTCGAGATCAATTGTTCACAACTAGCAAATTCAATCAACGTCCCTTCATCTTCATCATTTCATTTGATAGATCATATCCAAAAGTGTGTTTAGCATCGTACCATTGATAATACTTAAGAAACATTTCTTTATAAACCACAAGAAAAGGAAGAATTTGAGAAGGGAAACCATGGGAAAATTAGTATATGATTTGATATATTTCAAAGAAATTAAATAAACATTCCCATCCACTAAGACACTGTTCATGCTGTGTTCTAAAACTAGAAAATCTTAAAATTTAGAATCCAACCCATGGTTGACAAAAGTGTCAGGGTCGCATGAAAGGCCTATGGGGTAACAGAGCTAATGTTCAACATATTTTGTGGGGTAATTATTAGGTATGCTCCATTGGATCATTATTAGGTTAGAAGAATTGAATTAGAATACAAATATAAATGAATAAGTGTACTTTAGAAAGTTGGTCCTACACATTAGTTATAATGATCATTATTATCTAGGAGGAATGAAAGCTTGGCACTTACAGAAAACATAGTTGTTTCCTATACCTTCACCCATCCTCTCCTTTCTATTTAACATAAGATAATTATTGTGTATAGGACAAATAAGGGGAGATACACCCACACTTTGGATCTAGGTAATAAAGAATGCAATGTGTTAAGTTGTGAAGGGCATGGAAATCTCTTATAGATCAAATCATAGTCGAGAGGCATTATCAATTGTGTTGTTCCTCCTCGCATGTTTCCCCATCCTCTTTCCATCCCATTTTCCAACCTCAAAATCTTTCTATTTAACATGGATCTCATCCAAAATTGGCACGAAACAAATGTTTCCAATGAGAAGTCAATGGAAAAATAAACTATAATAAACCATATTTCCATGGAAACAATGGCCATGTAGAAAATGATAGGAGAAATGAGCATTATCATGAAGGTACATCCATAACATAGGCCTAATTTAACATGATAAGCCATACATTATTGCTTAACTTGATAGAGTACAAGACTCTTGTTCTACGTGGATATTTGCAAAGAGAAAATTAGATTTCACCACAATGTTGAGGGAGCATCTTAACATTGGAACACATTTTCTCAAGTCTTAAGGAATGTTTGAATAATCTCTCATATACAATGCACCTTATTTATCTTGAAACTATAATTCCTACAATTAAACCAATAACACATAATTTGAAGGAAGCTAAAATCTAAAAAAGACGTTGTATCAGATTTCTCCTTTGAAAGAAATTGCAATTGTAAAATCATATCTACCTCAAGCAAAAAACCAAAACATAAAAGATGATGGTTTTCTTCATATTTAAAATTCACACATACTAAAAAGAGTATCTCCTAGAAAAGAATCACATATCGAACCCATCATATGTCCATCCTTGTTTTTCACCAAGACAACATAGTACAATTGTGCGGTCAATTCCCTGATATTGCACTTCATGAATCTAATTGTATGGCTTTTTATAAATACTTTTTATTCAAATGAGAAAGAAGTGTGACTATATGGCTTTGTGGAAAGCAATGGAAGTGGACAAGAGTGAAGTTTTAATCACCCCTTTTTAACTTTATATAAGCCAACCATATATATTTTTAATTAGTCTTTTAATTTACATCAATCTAAGATTTAGATAGAAAGAAACAAAATATTTTATTTAGGCCATACATGTTGTCTTGATAAACTTCAACAAAAGAAAACAAAAATGTAAAAAAGATAAATAAATTAGATATTCTTTCTAGACACTGGATAGTCAAGACATGGCAGTGGAATGGTGACTAAACGTAAGGTGGGTAGGGGAATTTATACATACAAACTCTTAAATGGCAGGAATTTCAGTGGCACAAGGAACTCATCTAGCTAACAAATCCTGAAAATGGGATCCATTTCGCATGGAAATTGATGGAAATCTTGCAACAACCAAAACTCTCCCTCCATCATTTAATAGGGCCAACATAGATTGTCTAAAATTTCTCCAATCAACTATGGAGAAGAGAAAATCATTTGAATCGATTTTAGGAGATCTTGTAAAATAAGAGAATCAAGTGTGGCTATCTGTAGATCCGAAGCATGTGTCGTGAAAACTTTGAGTCTTGTAACATGCACATGTGTCTATGGATGTGGATATTTGTGATAGGGTTTCACAAGGGATAACTAGCAGGTTGCAAGAGGCCCTAGGCATATCACAAAATTGGTAGAGAACCTCACCCTTAAAGAATCATTCAAGGATTTGATGCTACTTTTCTTTGCAATATGCAATAGGGTCAAGTAGCAAAAACACTAGAAGGTCTCAAAAGACACAAAATATTGGTTGATTCATTCTCGCTATCAATGACAACTTCATTATGATGTAATAATCTCTATAGTTCATCTGTACTAAAGCCAATCCAACGTGCACCTTCCATCCCTTGGTCACCATGGATTTCCCCCGTGAAGAACTATTTGATAGAATCTTCAAGGGTGCCAAGATAGAGTCCGAATTTTTTTTTGTCTTAGGTTCAATTGGAGAATTCACATACCTTACAATGTAGTCTCTAGGCACAGGTATTGAATCCCCAAAACTAGTTATACATAGAGGGTGGGATAATATAATAATTAGATCCCTTACATGATTTTGTCTATTGTTTCTTGGAGTAGTGGGGAGACTTGGATGATTACATATGCCTTCAGTGCTATAGTATTGGTAAGTAAAATGGAATTGAGACGACCAACAACTAAATGGGATCATAGGATAGGTGGGATGAGTTGATGACACATATGAAAAGTGGATCAAGGTGGCATATTTTCATCGGAGGTAGACAAATGACACTTGCTTATAGATGATCAATGTACTAAAAGAACCACTCCATTAAATAATTGCAGAAAATTATTTTGAACGTATAAATTTGTGTTGTCTTAATTTATGTCTAGGTTCATATATGATCCTAGATCTCTCACTAGAGAGCGTAGAATATGTGATCCTAGAATCCATTTTGAAATTTATTGTAGATGCTAAATATGTATGTGAATCTAATCAAATCACTTTTTCAAAATCTAAAATCCAACCACTTCTTCTCCTTAGATCCATGTTTGATGGTTCATGAAGCTTGCCTAAAATCTATAAATCAATGCATCTTAATTCTTCTTACTATTTATCTACACCACTATGTCCAAACTGGTCTAATTATCTAAAAATGATTATTTTTCCATTGAACTTGAATTTTGAGACTGCTAGATGTGGGCATTCTTCATTACCAAGTTCAGGCCAAATATACATATCTCACATTTCCCTTTATTTTCCCATGTGGTTTTTAAGATCCAACATATCAAAATTGATGAGAGAGGACATATCTAAGGTTTTTCCAATGAACAACATGCATAAATAATATAATATATGGTAACAATCACTAACTTTTATTTGTAACAAATTTAAAAGGATATCTCTTTCTCAAAAACATTGAAAACCATAAATCAATTTTTTTTAATCCTTTTAGAAACAAACACATCTCCTTGGTCATAGCCTTTTAATCCCATGCGTGATTATCTCAATTATCACTATTGCTCACCATGGTAACCAAATAATGACAACCACTTACATGTTTTACAGTGAATGTTTTTTCAATGAAAAAATTCTTGAAAGGTTTCTTGTAGGTGGTCACTCAAGCTTCGTTTGTTTGAAATATCTAACCCCATACTCTAACCATTGGTTGTTGTTGTTGTTCTAGATATATAATGGAAGCTCATATATATTTGGTGCACAGTTGTCCAAAATGAATTAAAAAATACCATCTATCTTTCCACTTAAAAATTCTATGTGTCCTTTAGCTTGTCACTGCGATGATTTGTTTCAAATCAATTGAGATCATATTTCAATATTACTTCCAAGAATATCCAAGATCTGATCCGATCTCAGTTTTCAATCCAATCAGATTTGACTTAGATACCCCTCCAATAACATGCTATCAAATTTTTACTACCTCCAAGAAAACAATGTGTATACATGAGAGAGTTTATCTTATGCATGGTTCATTTATGGGTGAGACAATGTGTATACACAAGGGAACTGATCTTATGCTTGGTTCATTCACATGGGAGATAAGGGATTTTTCACAGTAGGATTCATTTCATGTCAGTTGATGGTTGGGATGATAAGAAGAGACAACTAATCCTTGAATGACTTGATGGGTATGCTGCATTATTGCTTCTTTGTCATATAGATATCTAACTACCTTCACAGAGAGAAGGTATAATCCAAGTGGACTTGTAAGTCCCCTAAAGTTATATATAGTAGAGTAATACTTAGGATAAAAAAGTTTAGAGAGTAATGCAAATATTACAAGTCATTGTGATTTGAGGAAAAGAGCAATGATTATAGAGGTTACATATAATGAACTAGGCCACCAAAAGTATCCTTGGGGGTTTTATTCTAATCCTTTAAATAAGCCAAATATTTAAACCACCAAAAATCACCCACCACTTATATCAACAATGCCTCCCAATGGACACTTGTTGAGTCGTCTATATAAATATGCCACAATAGTAACCTTCAAATGAATACAATGCCCCTTAGTCTATGCTCATTGGAACATATTTGCATTTACTATTCATTTTCTAAACCACTTCTCAATTCGACTTTCCAACTCAATGTCAACACCATATGGAGGATTTGAATTAGAATATCTAGAGGTGTAATTTTTCCAAATCCACCCATGAAGAAGTACACCATACCTATTTTTCTAGAATGTTAGGATTTGATGATACATGCAAATATCTTGTTTTTCCCACCAATTCATCCCATTACATGCAAGTGTGAATTTACTTGTGGATTTAAGTGATGTACAAGTTGGAATGAAATGCATGCTACTCTTTTTATACCAAATTCTTTCTCTACACAAGCATCTATATCAAAATTACTTGTGAAATCACTTCTAATATGGAAGACATGCTAGGAATAAGTGATGATAATAAAAGTTGCCCTTTGTTTTATTTCATTTTCACAACAAATTGTGATTTTATATATGGGTAGCAAATAACTTTAGATTATATCTAGAATTTAAAAAGGTACACATGTGACATCATTTGTTTTTTCTATATACTTGGAAAAAATTATTATGAAATTCACTTGTCTATATTATCTTTGTTTCATTCTCTATTCTCTCATTAAATATAATGGTTATAAAAACACATGTTACTCGGTTTTTTTCAGTGTTCCATTTCCCCCACTTTGGGGGTATGCTAGTTAAATCAGTTCCTTATGTTACATTTAGCGATCACCTAAGATATATGAGTTAATGTTTGTTTCTAAGCTTGTTTAAATAGAAATCTTGTTTAGGTTGCAACTTAAGAGGCCACGATAATGACAACCTAATCGTGGAAGCTACAAGCACCAATCTATTGCATGAAATTACTTTAAAGTTATGGAGTGAGAATAGAGTAAGGTAATGATGTGACATTACTTTGGGAATTTAAATGGCCTTTTAAAAACAAATCTAAATTAATTAATTTTGATATTGACATATGAATAATAATAAATTAAAAACACAAATCTATATTTAGAAATTGAAAATAGAATGTTGTTTTTTTATATCTAATCTATATTGTAAAGTTTATAAAGAATTATATTTTTTTTCCATTTTACATCAAGTGCTAAATATTATTTTACATTAAATTACATATATAAATTCAAAGGGAAAAAATATACTTGTTGATTAATTGGGTTGGTTGTCATTGATGTCAACCCTTGAAGAATGTTCGGTAGCGAATTCTAGTAGCACAAAAGTTTGGGTAATGGACCCAATTTTGTTTGATGTATAATGGTATGCATTTTGATATATTTGCAGGTAAGACTATTCTAGATGGATAGTACATGTCATTCCATTTATGGTGGTATATGTAATCTCACATAACTCCTCACGGTTTAAGAGTTATGGCCTTACGAAGTTGGAGGACCCTCATATGTTGGCTTGAAGCCCCAAAAGGTCAAAGAAGTGAAAGTGCTTGCAAAAAAGAAATTATTTGAATAATAAAGTGAAGTAACAAAGTCAAAGAGGATTATTTAAATAATAAATTGAAGTGACAAAGTCAAATAGGATTATTTAAATAATAATGTGAAGTGAAAAAGTCAAAGAGGATTATTTAAATAATAAAGTGAAGTGACAAAGTCAAGAAGGATTATTTAAACAATAAAGTAAATGGAGAGATTTCTAATTATGGAAAGTGGTTATAAGAAGGTTAACCCTAAAATGAGGAAAATTCGTTAAGTGGTGAAGTGGTTATTGGATACATGGACAAGTGAAAATTTGGGCAAAGCTGCACATATGTGACTATGTGGACAAAGTGGCTATGTCGACAAAGTGGAATGGAAGATGCTTATCCAGAAGCTACTTGGAGAGTATACATAAGAGGAAAGGCTCTCTCATTTTAATCACATGCTTGAGCATATTGAATATCTACAGGTGACTGAGGTAACCAAAAGATATCTAAGTCGAATTTCAAAGGGAAGGTGAAGTAAAGAAGGCCGAAATTCAAGGGAGGATAAATTATTTTGATGATGCTTTCTAAGGTATGTTATTTACAAGTCATCTCACTATTTTCGCAATACATTTTTTTTTCTAGAATGATTCAAAGCATGAAATTGGGAGGCCATTGAGAAAAACATATCCAAGTAGTCGTGGTATGAATTTCATCTTGTGGGTCATTGTATTTTTGGAGTTACACTATGTGGAAAATAGGGTTTGTGGCTAGTCCTGAAACTAGTCTAAAACAAGTGATTTGGGTAAAAATGTCATAACTTCTTCATTTAACAGATCCAAATTCAAAAAGAACAAATGTGTTTATTAGATTATATTATGTATCATTATGTGTAAAATTTTGATATCCATACAACAAATATTTTGTGTGGGGCACGCTCTATAAGGTATCTCTCTAGAATAAGTCAGAATTCAACAAGGTATGCCATTTTTTCTATAACTCCTTTTCTGAGAGGTTCCAAGTAGTGACACCTGGAGGAAGTGCATAAAACACATTGAAGAACATTGTGTACTATTTTTGTATCTTTATTCATTACATGTATATATTTATGATTATTTCAAGTTAGGATTGTTGACTAATCCAAAACTAGTCATGTGAGACTAAAGTAAATTTTGATGAAAATGATAGTCTCTTATTGTTAAAGTTAAGGAAGGTTTGCAGGTACATGATCATATACACCAGGTATATTACAGAGTTACAAATCATATTTGGATGATGAAATTGATGAGGGATTTTGGTTGAGTTTGAGGTACAAGTTGGTGCATGGTTGATGCACTTGTTTATGGTACAGGTTGATTATAGGTTGAGGTATAGGTTGATGCATGGTTCAGATTATTGGTATAGGTTGTTTGGTACAAGTTGATTGGTATAGGTTTACAACAATATATCTACTAGTGATAGTGTGACATTGGTTCCATGATTCTACTTATATGTCAGGGCAGTTGGACGGGGCAAGGACAAGTGGTTGTAGCCATCTTCTGGTTGTAGCTGGAGAACATAGGGGGTTGTAGCCTCCTTCTGGTTGTAGAGAGATAATTGGGGAGTTGGAGCTTCTCTAAGTTTTTAGCCTGAGAACATAGGAGGTTGTAGCCTCCTTCTGGTTGTATCTAGAGTATTGGGGAGTTGGAGCTTCCCTCAGGTTGTAGCCTGAGAAACTAGGGGGTTGTAGCCTCCTTCCAGTTGTAGCTGGAAAATAAAGGAAGTTGGTGCTTCCAATGAATGTAATTATTCAAGACATATAAGAAAAATAATTATGTGGTTTTCTCCCACTTTGGGTTTCCATGTAAAAACACTGGTGTACTGTGTATGTGTATGATTTTTCATTTTTTCATTATTTATTTACTTGACAAACATTGGATGATAATGCTACATTGCTATAACACTTGTATTATATGGTTAAAAAATATTAGATTTCTCTATTACATATTTACCACCCCTTTCAATAATCCAACAAATGGAATCAGTTTAACCACTGAAAGGTAGATCATGGAGAGAAACAACATGTATAAAAATGTAATACCACATTTTTATGGACAAAAGTATGCATTTTGGATCATAAGGATTAAGAAATATATACACACACATGGATTTGAAATTTGGCAATCAATTGTAGATAGATACACAACACCAACAATTTCGCCGATAAATGACAAAGCAGTGAAACTCGCTCAGAATAATTCCGAAGCCACAAATACACTTCTGAATGGTACTGGAGAATCCGTATTTACCAAAGTTTCAAATTCTAAATCCACTAAAGAGATTTGGGACAAACTTTGAAATATTTATGAAGGAGATTCAAAAGTCAAAGAAACAAAACTTCAAACTTATAGAGGTCAGTTTGAACAACTAAAGATGAAGGAAGATGAGAATATTTCATCTTACTTTTTACGATTCGATGAAAAAGTAAATGTAATCTTGGGATTGGGAGAAGAAATAAAATAATCTTTAATTGTTCAAAAGGTACTAAGATCTCTTCCTATGAGATTTGACCCCAAGATATCAACACTAGAATAAAGAGAAGATCTAAACTCAATAAGCATGGATGAACTACATGGAATCTTCACAGCATATGAAATGAGAAATGAACAAAAAAATCCAGATATAGAAGCAACCTTCAAAGAATCCAAAAGGTCAAAGAAAAAGGGAAAGAAAAAAGAAAAAGAACATAGAAGCAATAGTGACGTCTCGAAAGATGATGAAGAAGCGACGAACTTTGTCAGAATATTGAACAAGGGAACCAACGTCAGGTATAGAGCTAAACTTCTTTTGATTTTTTTTAATTTTGATGGTATTGGTCATTTTTGTAACAAATATCCTCATAATAAAAAGAGAAATTATGAAGGTTAATCAAATATAAAACAAACATATAAAGGAAAAATGACCACAAAGAAAGTTTTCAAGAAAAGATTATGCACCAAAGAAGACATCTCATCATCAGATCAAGATGAAGTCAGTGAAAGTGAGACAAAAAGAGTTATATTCATGTAAGTAGAAGAATCTGATAAAGAAGACTCTGAAGAAGAATATGAAGAGGCCGAAGAAGAATATGAAGAGGGAGAAGTTGACTACTGAGAATAATTGTTGTGTGCCATAGAAGTTGTCAGAAGAGAAAAGAAGAAAAATAAGAAACTAAAAACAGAACTAGACAAGAAAGAAGACACTCGGGAAGTAGAACAAATGATCACAAATTTGAAGGTTCAAATTGAAGAAGATAAAAGAGTTGAAAAAGGACTCAAATAAAAGCTATAAGTAAGAGACATGATCATTGGAAATTTGGAAGAAGAAATTGTCACATTAAGAAAGGATCTTGAAAATAAAAATATGAAGAACAACTCAAAATTTTTGAATGACATTATCAATAGTCAAAAACCTCATCATGTCAAGTCTGGACTTGGATACAATCAGATAGAAAATGGATCAAGCTCCAAAACAAAAAAACAAGAAACATATCCAAAAATCTATGAAAAAAAATCAAAGGGGATAGGAAGGTCTACAAAGAAAATTACAAGGACACTTCTCCATCGAGAAGATTCAAATTTTAGAATCAATGACCGACAGAAAAAGACAAGCCTCAGGAAGAAGAAGGATTCATAAGAGTACCTCATTTCAGAATATCTTCAACTCCCAGTTATCAAACTATATTTTTTGTCTTAAGTTATGCATGTAATAATTTTGGACATAAAGATGTGAATTGCATAACTAACAACAAGAACATAAACAACTTGGAAAGTCATACACAAAAGGGTTATCCAACAAGGCCTACTGAAACACATAGAAGAAGTTACAACATATTTTAATCTTTGAGAACTGAAGTGGAATGCTACAAATGTAACAACTTTGGAAACATGGCCAAATATTTTAGAATGAAAGTCCCTCCTAGAGAACAAAAAAAAACAACAACAGTCATAGACAGGAACCTCAGAAAAGGACATGGAGAAGAAAAAAAAATCAATATAGCAATGAAGAATGCACACTCGCTCTACAAGCTAAGAAAAAGAAACGTGGTTGGTATGTTGACAGTGGCTGTTAAAAAAAAATGACAGGTGATAGAGACATGTTTCTTACATTAATAAAGGAAAGAGATGGATCAGTCTCCTTCGAAAATGATGATTCAGCTAAAATCATTGGAAAAGGCAAAATCATAATGGGGAACAAGTATACCAAGACAAAAAATGTTCTACTATTAGAAGAAATGAAACATAGTCTTCTAAGTGTGAGTCAAATGTGTGACCAAGGTCATAAAGTTAATTTCGATTCACAAAAGTGCGAGATATGAAAAGAAGGTTCAGGAAAATTGATTGCAATAGCTGCGAGAAATTCAAGCAACATATATGTATTAAGTGAAATTGGAAATGAAAAGTGTTGCCTAGGAAAGGAAGACGAAAGTTGGCTATGGCACAGAAGAATGGCTCACATACATTTTGATAACCTTGTCAAAGTCAACAAAAGGGAAGCAGTTAGAGAAATGTCCCAGATCACGAGACCAACCAACACTTTATGCAAGCATTATTAACAAGGAAAGCAAAAAAAGACTAGGTTTAAATAAAAAGAATATTTAACGACAAGACCACTAGAAATTGTTTATAATGATCTAGTTGGACCAACTACAACAAAGGGTTTAAAAGGTGAGAAATAATTTATGTTATTAGTTGATGTTTATATAAGAATGACTGCAGTTTGTTTTCTCAAGAATAAGTTAGAAGATTTTGAAAACTTCAAGGTATACAAGGAAATGGTTGAAAATGAAATGGATTAAAAAATCAAATGCTTAAGATATGATAATGGGGGAGAGTTCACTTCAATGGAATTTATGGACCACTTCAGCAGACATGGAATAAAAAAGAAATTATTTGTTGTTAGGACACCTCAACAAAATGGAGTTGTTGAAAGAAAGAAATGGACAATATAAGAAATGGCTCGAACAATGCTAATGGATTCCAAATTGACAGATATATTTTGGACACAGGAAATGCATACAACAATTCACATTCAAAACATAGTAATGCTCAGAAACAACACTGGCAAAACTCCCTGCGAGCTATGGAAAGGAAGACCAACAAATGTGAAGCACTTCAGAGTTTTTGGAAGCAAATGATACATCAAAAGAGAAGATGGAAGAATGGGAAAGTTTGAATCTCGTGTGGACAAAGGATTACTTGTTGGTTACTCAAGTACAAGGAAAGCATATAAGTGTTACAACCTGAGATTGAACAAATTTGTGGAAAGCATCAATGTAACAATTGATGAAACAAGCAGAAAAGAATTAAAGGAACAAGAAAACGAATCAATGGAACAACTTTACGAAGAATAAGCAGAACATGAAAAATAAGTAGAAGGGTAAGATGAAGAGGATCCAAAAGAAGTAGAAGAGTAAGTTCAACAAGTGCCTCCAAAGACACCTAGAAAACGAGTACAAAATAATCATCATTTAGATCAAATTATTGGAAACAAAGATGCAGAAATTGAGACTAAAAGAAGAATCTGTTCACCAGAACAAACACACCTAGCACTCTACTCTACGATTGAACCAACCTATTTTGAAGAGACCAACAAGGATGGATTTTGGGATAAGGCCATGGATGAAGAATTGGATTAAATAGAGAAAAATGACACTTGGGAATTGGTTCCAACACTAAAGGATAAGAATGTGATCATCACAAAGTGGGTATACAGGAATAAATTGAATGAAGATGGACATGTTACAAGAAACAAATCTAGATTGGTATGTAAAGGATATGCAAAGGTTAAAGGAATCAACTTTGAAAAGACATTTTCCCTAGTTTTCAGAATGGAAGCAATCCGATTTCCTTTAGCTTATGCATGCTCCAAAATATCAAAGTGTATCAGATGGACGTAAAATCAACTTTTCTGAATGGGGAACTTGAAGACGAATTCTACATTGAACAACCAAAAGGATTTCAGTTGTAAGAGAACACAAATTATGCATGTAAATTAAAGAAGGCCTTGTATGGTCTAAAACAGCCTACTAGAGCATGGTACTCTAGACTGGATCAATATATACAACAGACAGGGTTCAAGAAAGGAAGTGCAGACAACAACCTCTATATCAAGAAATTTGCAAAGGACATGCATAATGAATTTGAAATGTCATTACATGGAGAACTTTCCTTATTTCTGGGTCTTCAAATACATCAAACCAACCAAATATTTTTTATTTCTCAAACCAAGTATATCAGAGAAATGCTAAAGAAGTTCAGAATGGAAGATTGCAAACTAGTTATCACTCTCATGCAAACCAGTTTCAAGTTGAGAAAAGATGATGATTCAAAGTATAAAGATCAGAGGCAATACAGGTCAATGATTAGTAGCCTAATATATGTGACAACATCCAAACCAGATGTAATGCAGACAGTTGGACAGGTGGCATGATTTTAAGCTCCACCAAATGAATCACATGTATTAGAAGTGATGAGGATTTTCAAATATCTCAAAGGAACAAAAACGTTTGGATTATGGTATTCAAAAGGAAAGGATCTATCGCTTATTTCCTACACATATGCAGATTGGGCAGGTTACATTGATGACCGATGAAGAACTAGTGGAGCAACGTTCTACTTGGGTGAGTGTTTAGTATCATGGCTAAGCAAGAAACAATCATCAATATCTTTATCTACAACCGAGATAGAGTATATTGCAACAAAAACATGTTGTACACAGGTTCTATGGATGAAACAAATAATGACAGTTATACAGGTTGAGTATGATGAGCCCATTCAAATCTATTGTGATAATATAAGTGTCATCAGTATCTCAAAGAACCCGGTGATGCAATCCAAGATGAATCACATTCCAATCAATTATCACTTTCTACGGGAACACATTGAAGAAAACAACATCAGAGTTGAATATGTTGGCACAAAAGAACAAGTAGTAGACATCTTTACAAATCTGCTTCCATGGGAAGCCTTTGAGTATCTTTGCCAAATACTCAGAGCTATTTATACTCCAAAATGAATTATTTTGAATGGTTATCTTATACATATAATATGTACACGAGGAAGCACGATAAAGAGGACAGTTCAGGTTGGGAGATCAGATGAGTTAGTTAGGAGGAGCAGACCTGAATGGAAAGATAACGTTGTCATTGATGACAAAGGGGGAGAGGTTTATCAGATGTAGATGACAAAGTCATGGTTCCAGGGGGGAGCGTTGGTCACAGAGATGCAGGCATGGTTCCAGGCGGGGAATGAGCGATATGATTTCAGTATTGCATCAAAGTGTTTCCATCAATGAAAAATGGGGATATTGTTGATTAATTGGGTTGGTTTTCATTGATGTCAACCATTGAAGAAAGTCTAGTAGAGAATTCTGGTAGCACAAAGGTTTGGGTAATTGGCCCAAGATTGTTTGATGTATAATGGTATGAGTTTTGATATATTTTTAGGTAAGACTGTTGTAGATGGATAGTACATGTCATGTCATTTCTGGTCGTATGTGGAATGTCACATAACTCCTCATGGTTTGTGAGTTATGGCCTTACGAAGTTGGACGACTCTCATATGTTGGATTAAAGCCCCAAAATGTCAAAGAAGTGAAAGCGCTTGCAAAGAATAAATTATTTAAATAATAAAGTGAAGTGACAATGTCAAAGATGATTATTTAAATAATAAATTGAAGTGACAAAATCAAAGAGGACTATTTAAATAATAAAGTGAAGTGACAAAGTCAAAGAAGATTATTTAAATAATAAAGTGAAGTGACAAAGTCAAGGAAGATTATTTAAATAATAAAGTAAATGGAGAACTTTCTAATTATGGAAAGTGGTTATAAGAAGGTTAAACCAAAAATGAGGAAAATGGGTTAAGTGGTGAAGTGGTTATTGGATACATGGACAAGTGGAAATTTGGGTAAAGTTGGACATAGGTGACTATGTGGACAAAGTGGCCTAGAAGATGCTTCTAAGGAAGCTACTTGGAGAGTATAAATAAGAGGAAAGAATCTCGCATTTTAATCACACACTTGAGCATATTGAATACCTACAGGTGATTGAAGTAACCAAAGGATATATAAGACTAATTTCAGAGGGAAGGTGAAGTAAAGAATGCCGAAATTCAAGGGAGGATAAATTCTTTTGATCATGCTTTCTAAGGTATGTTATTTACAGGTCATCTCACCATTTTCGCAATAATTTTCTTTTCTATAATGATTCAGACCATGAAATTGGGAGGCCATTGAGAAAGCAGATCTAAGTAGCTGTGGTACTAATTTCATCTTGTGGGTTGTTGTATTTTTGGAGTTACACTACGTGGAAAATAGGGTTTGTGGCTAGTCCTGAAACTAGTCTAAAACAGGTGTTTTGAGTAAAAACATCATAACTTATTTATAATAGATCCAAATTCAATAAGACCAAATGTGTTGGTTATAGTACAATCATTAGTATTCTGTGTAAAATTTTCAGATCCACACAACACACATTCCGTGCGGGGCCCGCTCTGCAAGTTCACTCACTAGAATAAGCCATAATTCAACAAGGTATGCCATTTTTGCTATAAATCCTTTTTCTGAGAAGTTCCAAGTAGTGAACCTAGAGGAATTTCATAAAGCACATTGAAGAACATTGTGTACTATTTTCATATATTTATTCATTACAGATACATAGTTATGATTATTTCAAGTTAGGGTTGTTGACTAATAAAAAACTAGTCATGTGAGTCTGAAGTAAAGTGTGATGAAAATGTTATTCTCTTGTTGTTACAGTTAAGGAAGGTTTGTAGGTATGTGATCATATATACCAGGTCTATTAGAGAGTTACAAATCAGATTTGGTTGATGAAATTGATGAGGGATTTTGGTTTAGGTTGAGGTATAGGTTGGTGCATGGTTGATGCACTTGTTTATAGTACAAGTTGATTACAGGTTGAGGTATAGGTTGAGGTATAGTTTGATGCACGGTTCAATTTATTGGTACAGGTTGTTTGGTGAAGGTTGATTGGTACAGGTTTACAGCAGTATATCTAACAATGATAGTGTGACAGTGGTTCCATCATTCTACTTATACGTCAAGGAGGTTGGTCGGGGAAAGGACAGGTGGTTGTAGCCGAGGAACATAGGGGGTTTTATCCTTCTTCTGGTTGTAGCCAAAGAATTTGGGAGTTGGAGCTTCCCTTAGGTTGTAGCACTACTACATATGGGCAGATTATTCCACAGAAATTTTCCATGCTTCCACTAGTTTCATATTTTTTTAAACAGGGAGTGATTTTCGTGGATATTGCCATGAAATTTCGTCGCAATATCGACAAAAATCTTAATTTAACCTAGTCGGGATTTTCATCACTATAGCGACAAACTTTCATGGAAATAACGACGAAAATTTTGCCTATATCATTGGTCGGTGTTAATAGCTAGTTGACTATTTTATCTATATATACGTGACTTTAAGAGACTTTGCAACACAATTTTTATAGTTGCGACACTGTTCTTGGATTTTGTTTGAGTTGTTTATTTTTTCTGTCACCCACCGGTTGAACAAATCCAATTCTCGATCTACATAGCTCGAATTTTGAACTTGCAAGGTTAGTATGTTATTTTTTATTGATGTACTCATTTAACTTGTAATTTTTTTTCAAATGTCCAAATTGCATTTAGCTTATTTTTTCCTTGATAATATATTTATATAATATGTGTAGTACCATATTTCATGTCTTTGGTTTTTGGATACAGTTAGTATATTCTATGGAAAAGGGTATGTGGATTCCATAATATTCTAGGTTTATGGAATCCACAAACCCTTTTCCCTTCAATTGTAGCTATAATCTCTCTCTCTTTTCATTGATAAAGATATGGAATTGCTATTGAAACTCAACCCTAATTGGTGAAATGATAGTAATTGATTTCTATATTCCCTTCTTTAGCAGGGACTAATAAGATACATAAGCAGTAACCCTAAACTTATGTTGGGTGTATATGTCATTATTATATAAAGAAAACATTTGTACACATATGACCTTATTATAAAGATGCTATCTATGTTGTCATGATGTTGATCCTCTACACATATGATAACCTTATTATAAAGATGTTGACCTTATTATAAAGATGTAGGTCACTGTAAATAAACATATCATAATCAAAAGGAGTAGCCAAAATATAAAAAATTGACAACTTAATGTTTGGTATGGTGTAGGTAAGACAATTACTTGTTAGG